>VWPW01012684.1:0-258506 GCA_013389825.1 Crypturellus undulatus | reverse complement strand
ATTCTGCTCCCTCTGCCTTCTGGCAAGTGGGTACTGGATTAACAGGCTGAACTGGGGGGTTCGCCAGGTGGCCTTCCTGGGAAGGCTGCAGAACACAGCTCCACCAGTCTATTTCTCTTTCACATTCCCTGATGGCCCTCAGCCTTTCCACCTCCTCCTTGAGCTCCGCCACCAGGCTGAGCAGGTCATCCACCTGCTCACACCTGAGGCAGACGGTGTTTTCACTACTCTCTGGTAGCACAGAGAGGCTCAGGCATTCCTCACAGCTAGAAACCTGGACCGCCGCATGTTTCTGTGGCAGTTCAGTTTGTGTCGCCACACTCTTCCTGGTGAGAGCTCTCTGCCGAGTGGAGACCATTGCTTCTTAGGAAAAGGAAAGGAAAAGGATTTGTAAACATGACACGTGGAGAAGTCCAAGCAATGAAGGTGGAGGGGAGGAAAAAGCCTAGAGAAGGGATAGTTCGTGAGGTAAAGTACAGGAATGGTGTCATCTTGGCCATCCTATTGTACAGCATAGGCAAATAAACAGCAAAACGCATTTTATGGATATTTAGGTTTGTTAGAGGATGAGAATTATTCATAAAAAAACAAGCTACTATTTGGAATCTTGTTTTTTAGAAAACATTGGAAATGCAAATGCTCTGTACAATGCTCTATGAGAGATTAAAGGTGACAGGAATATATTCAAATTCAACAGATTGGCTCATGATGAAAAATAACTTTGTACAATAGTTTAGGTGCTAAATAAAATGTTTTTTGACAGAAACATCCTTAGAAGGGATAATTGGAGGAGACACATTTGCAGTGGAAGGCTCGTGCGTTTGATATCCTGCGATTCACAACCCCGAGTTGTTCCGCACACAGGACACGTGCTCCCAGCAGGCCCTTCCTCCACACAGAGCAAGGTTGGGAGTCCAGGTTCCCAGCTGCAGCTACTGGTTAAAGGTTAAAATTCGCTTGACCTTGCCCTTTGCATCTACTTCGTGCATATTGCTGGGAGCAAACAACCATGACAGATTATTTTTTAAAAAAACAGTGCTTTTGCCCATTGATACTGCTTTTAAATGGTTGTGTCGTGACTGGTGGGTTCAGACATATTGTTTTGAAAATGTAATTATTTTTCATAACAATATTGATAAACACCAACAGGATGCTTTAGAAGATTATTTGAAGCAGACTGATTACATTGTATCCATTATAATTACAGTGTGCATATAGAGGATAAATAATACAATAAATATTAACTAGTTTCTTACAGACCAAAAATGAACATAAAGAAGAGAAGCTTCTTTTCCCTCTACTTAGATCCAGAAATGAAAACAGTTTTATGGAATTTAAGGATAGGTCTTGAATTTTACATTTAAATAAAAAAAAATCACTCCTAAAATTAAATAAGAATTTTTGGAACTGAGCACCTGGCTCTTATTTTTTAATTGAACTTTTAAGGTATTTTTAGCTAGCTTCTTGCAACACTAAATAAAAAGCATAAATAATTTAAGTTAAAATTAAATTGAGTATGAATTTATGACAGAAGGCCAATGCATCTTAGGAAATATTGAGCAACTGCACGTCTGTGCACAGGATTTCAAGCAGGTTTCCAGCAGATTGCACCAAACAAGGCGTAACTCCAGTAGCTCACAATGATCCAACGCGGTTTCTCCTCTTGGTGTGTGGGTTTGAGGCTTCCCAGCACACGCTGGTTCCAGGCAGGAGCGTTGGGGCCCGTCGGCCTTGGGGCAGCCCCTCTCCAGGATGGAGCCTGCGGCGCTGTACCGGGGCTGCACCGGGGCTTCCTGGGGCTTTCCCAGCCCCGGAGGACTGGAATAAGGCAGGAATCCCGGGACAGAGCGTGGTGCTGCCCGTCGCACCCGCGCTGCATCCCAGCGTCCCTGTGGCCAGGAGGGCTGCTTGACTAGGACTGGTCACTTGAATTGCTTTTATTTTCAAAGTAATATCTCTATTTTTGGTCTTTAGTTATTCAAAAATGTCAGAGAATTTCTAGGCAGAAATCTTTTGTTTCTTCTCTCTGTGTACAAACCTGAGTAGCACAAAGGTATCATTCTCTATTTTTTTTTCTAATTCTCAAGGTAAATAAACAGTTTGGGGCTATTGGTTCATTTGTTCAAGGAACTGTCCTTGTATTCAGGGACAAGTAATTCTTCCCAATCAGCAAAAAAAGAGACCAAAGAGATAATCCAATACAGCGTTAGATTTGCAAGCACTTCAAGATCTTATCAGGATTAAAGATCTTTTTTTTTTTTCTAAAGAGATTGCTCCAAAAAAATATACCGAACATTATGAACTTGAGCCCCTGGTCCTAACAGTAGAGATGGCACAGCAGAAGGCAGTTTCCTCTTGCACGTTCTGATGACCTTGACTGCAATTCACAAAAAAAAAGAAAAAAACCCAACAAAACCAGATAATTCTGTCCCTAAAAAATAATAATGGCCTCTACACTTCCTGATTGCCAAGAACAGGCACTTTGATGCTCATTTATCAGTGCAGATTACTTGGCGTCGCCCTGGACTAAGGCAGTACTTCCAACTTCTGAGTCCAATTTACCAAGAGAAAAGACATCAGTAAATTTTCAATCTATCAGCCCTGGGCCAAAGCACGTCTTAATACAGTGCTTAGAAAAAGAGATGTAGCTGCCATCACCTGGCACCCAACAGATGCAGTTACATTTTTGTCTGCAAAATAAATAAGTCCGCTCAGCTGAGGGAGAACTCATGTATCACCCCGTTAATGTTAAAGTAGGAAGGAGTTGAGGAAATGCCGCGGAGCACCGACCCGAGAGCACCGAGCGTCCTTCCTCCCCTTGGCTGCAAGTGCCAGGTCTTCTCAGGGACTGAATAGGGCCAGATTAATCCCCTCACTTTAAATGTTGGCATTATTTCACTCAAGTCAACAGATGTCTCTGGTTTTTAGCACTATGCTGAAGAGAGCTGCATGGTTTGTAGTGACAGAGCAAAAAGTAGCCAGAACAAAGTTCTGCTTTTAAATACTTTCTCTCTTTCATAGCTGCCCTGCAAATTTTTTGTTGAACTTAAACAGGGAAGATTAATTTAAAGACAACTTAAGTCAAGAAGACACATACTCACTAAGCTCTTATCTATTATCTCCCTCTCCTTCTGTGTCTAATCCCTGTATGAATGGGTCTTGCTCCTTTCCATATATTTAGTTGTATAATATGAGCCTCCTGTTTGCCCGAAGCCCTGATCCCTGACGTGCTGCACGGAACAGCTTGTGCTGCAGCCAGTCGAGCCAGAGGCACCTGCTTCCAGGGCGGAGAGGGACAGGAGCCGCACGGGCTCCCTAACAGTTGGCCTTGCTGCTCTCCTGTTGTTTATTGCTCTCAAAGACACACATGAGAGATGAGAGACCTCTCGCCCTCCTCAGCACTATATAGATTATACACTGAAATACATGTATATAGAATTTTCTGGTTATTGAAATAAGATATTTGATTTTTTTTATCAAAAACAGTTAAATAGTAGAATGCAGAATGATTCTTTAGGCACAAATTTGTAAGACAAATGCACATTTACAGCTTTTCAAGCTTTTCAATAGTCCTATTGATTTCGAAAACACAATTCAAACACTTAAGGTTAACTATGTGTTTAAAGTACGTCATTAAATGTAGGCCTAAACTAGAAATCTTTGGGAAAGTAAAACTGATGGTTCAATCTTCCAGTTGAAGTAGATGTCACTTCAGCCCTTTCTCTTTCAAGAGATACAAGATCCCTGGATTTGCTTGTAGAGAGGCTGGTGTCAGAGACGCTTGCAAGGAACCAATGAACTGCAATAAAATGCCCTCTTTAGAAGGTGAAGTTCATTGCTGAGAGGATAATACAGTTTTCTGCTCTCCTGTATTAAGCTTTTTAGGTAAAAACAAAATTTCTAGTACTGAAAAGCAAATATGTAAGTAAGGGTGGCTTCACATGTCACTTTTCAATTCCTTAAAGTTGCTACATCTTGCAAACTTACAGGGATATGAATAAAATTTAAAAGCCCTCATCATTTTTAAAAGTAATTACTTGTTTTTTATTTGTTCACTCTTAGAAATAATAAAGATTTTGCCTTGCCCAAGAAAGTAGCTTTAATTGCTTTGAACGACCTAAGGATATTTGTATCACCTAGGGTCCAGCAGACTCAGCAGGGACGTGTCTGTCATCTCCAGGCTTTGGAGCAGATCTGGTTGCTGGTTTGGCAGCAGAGGCAGCATTTTGCTGCAAGCGCTTTTACCTACCTAGTGCAACAGCTCCAGCTTTAAAAAGAAGTGCAACTCCCAGGGAAAAATAATATCCAGAAACCTTGCAAGTATTTGTGTCCAGACTGAGAGGAAATTCACTCCAATATTCTGTGCCCTTCTAAAGTCTTTCGAAAAACATTTTCTAAGAAATCTCTGTTTCCCTGTACTCACCTTAATGCAATATATCTAGCTCACCCTGGCAAGACCAGGGTTAATGTATGTAAACGTGCGTGACAGCAACTTGAGCTCCAGCCTTCAGCTTGACCACGCAGGGAGCAATGCGCTAAGAGGCATTAAACACGGCATTGCTACAATCCAGTGCATCAGAAACTGGCTGATTCTTACTAGATCATGAACTTCTACATCTACTAATGATCTACTAGATCATTACTTCTACAGAGGCAGGAACTTCAGCTGCTTTAAATGCACAGTCTTGGGGGTGAGGATTTCAAGCGCGTTTTCTGGTTCCTAGGCTCTTGCACTGGTGACAGGTTCCCACACGTCATTATGCAATACATGTCTGGTAAACATTGTTCAGATAAACAAACACTCGGGATTCATCTCCTACACACTTTCAGGTGCCATTTTGACTGTAGCAGTGAGAAAAGCCTGGGTTTTACATCAAAATGATATTTTTTGCAAGTTTAGAGTGATTTGCCTCAGCAAATTTATTACGAGGAAAAAAAAAACAGTTGCCCTTGGCATCATTGCAGGCACTAACATGTTGTTATTCTCCCTTAATATTTGGGAAGAACCTACTATTTTCTTTCATGTTTTCTGGTGAAGCAACGCACTGGCCTGTAAGAAAAAAATACCAGCTGTTTGACTGTCAGTGAGGAGTGTAGGTTGGAAAACCCGAGGAAGATGATATTTTATGACAAGAACAGGCTAAACAGTATTTTAACTACAGAGCTGTGTTTTGCATATCCAGCTGGACTGCTGTTGACGGGACCACCCTGGGGAGCAGAGCCTGGGCGTCCCGGCGACCCAAATGCTCCTGACGGGGTGGCCAGGCGCAGGGGTCCCGGGAGGCAGCCATGCAAGGGAAAGTGGGCAGGTTTAGGATACAGTCTGCTCAGGGTCCCTTCAAAGCCCTGGAGACATGGACATGACAGCGAGGATTGCTCTGCGTTGGGTGTTAGGAAGCCCAGGTGTCCAGACGGTCTGAACAGCTGCTCCCAGAACCAGGGGTTTTGGGTGTTTGTAGCAAAGCAACTGCATGGAGCCGCCGCGCTGTGCCCAGAACACAGGGAGAAACCATCCTTGCTGCCTTTGGCTGTGCGGGATCGCTACAAAACACATCTGAGCATCCCCGCATACATCCCAAACCATTCAGAAACCCTTCCCTAGCCTCTTCTTTATTGATTTGAAGAAGAGTCTTTCCCCATCTAAGTGTTTGACATCAGGGAGCTGACCTAGTAGAGCAGGAAAGTTAAAAACCACCAGTAACCAAACAGCAACCCAACAGCAACCCAAGAACCTCCGGGTCAGTCCTGGAGGTGTGAATTCCTACGACTCTGCTAACCGAATATTCTTCCATGTGCTTATAGGGCATATCTCATGGGCTACTGCATATCTAAGTTCTGTACATGGAAAAAAAAAGTCTTAAAAATAGTATTGCACTGCCCCTCGCACCATATTTTCTATTTGAAAATATCCAGAAAACACTTAATTGAATATTAAATATAACTTTCTGAAAATGATACATAAATCATAAATGTTTACTAGGAAGTTTTTGGTTTTGCAGTCTGGATACACTAAGGCAGCACCCACAGCACAGCTCCTCATCTAAAACTGTAAATTGCCTTAACAAAACATAAGACAAGGATCAAGAAAAAAACAGAATCCTGAGACAAGTATCTGGCATAGTAAATTCTCATGTTGCCACTTTATTTCAAGCTCTCCTGCCACTGTGGCATGGGAGAGAAGGAGATAAATTACTGTGGTGGGAACATAGAGAAAAGAGGTGAAAACAGAGCTGTAAGTGGTGACGTCTTGGCTGAAGCAGAGAACTTTTAAAATAATGCAGCGAGTCTGACGGAGCAGATTTGTCTTTGCGTGCGTTCCTGTCACTTGGAGAGACTCAGATGCCAGAATTGAGATAGACTAGTAGCTACCATCCCCTGCAATATGACATTCAGTTTGGATCCGAAGAAACCCACGTGTGTGTGTCAGAGTATGTAAAACTGAATTAAGTCTTATGAAAAACAAATCTATAGAGGCAAAAAAAAAAAAAGTTCACCATCTTCTGCATCCAGCTTGTGATCTTCAATATTTCTTCAGTCCTCTTATACCCACCCAGGACCATGCTTAAGCTTTTAGCCAGCTCTTAGTTTCTTCTGCTGACCCTGGCGTTGCTATTACCCTGCAAATGCAGTTTGCTTTCACCAGAAACTCAGCTGCCACATGCTGGTCTTCATAATGTGGAGAAGTCACACAGACTCCGCTGCAGATCTGGTTCTCGTCCTTCTCTTTTCTGTCCATTGTGACCGTGCACAAGTCAAGAAAAGCCACGAGCCCACAGGGCTTCCAAAACTTTTGCCTCCCCTGGGTGAGGAGATGCAGTTTGTCCTAATGGTCCAGATGGCGACTAGCGATGAGCGCTGCCGAGCTGTACTTCAGTGACGAGCACCCCCGGCGCGGCAAGCACCGCTGAACCGGCTCCATCTGCATCTACACATGGGTAGAGTGATTGATAATGACCCTCCCTGCAAACAGCGGAGGGCACAAGACAAACAAACCGGCCCTGATGGGCCGGGAGGGGATGCTGAGAGGCTGGCGGAACGGACACGTCTCTCCAGAGCAATAACAGACAACTTGCACCAGACGCTGTATGTTGGGTTTTGAATACACAGTGCCTATATATTATTGCATATATATTCTTGCTATGCTACACAAGGTTAAAAATTGCTTCATGACAGAGCTTGTCTGAATACAGACACTGAGTATAGGGTCTTTCTCCACTGTCAATATAAACACTTTTTTCTGTGAGTTTGAAGAATATACATACTTTGTATGTATGAAAAATATATTTATATATTTAAACATGCATAATAGGACTTTAAACAGACTTCATTCAAAAACATTATCAGGCTGATCACATTCCAATGTAGAGTGCATTAGCTGAAGTAATATTTCCATTATGACTGGGATTTTTCCCCACCTTTAGTTCCAGGTCCATGCAAAGAGTTTCACTCACAGGTCTTCCTGCACAATAAGGGTTCATTAAGCAGCTGATTAAGAGCGTCTTTGAAGTCTGGCATCAATTTGAAGAAGAATCCTCAAAAAAAAAGGAAGAAAAAGCCCCACCTCTGCCTTATAAGTAATACGTTTCTAACATGTTTTTAAATTACATATTCATGAAAGAGTATTCCTTTGTTTCCTGACTCGGCCACAAAGGTTTCCAATATTTCCTGTAAGTTAGGATCTTCCAGATAAAGATTTTAGCCTCACAAGTGTTGCTCTACAAGGTCAGTCATGACCCACATGCAACATCCTCATTCGGGCAGCATTGTGAATTGCTAAGGTGATGCAAGAGACTTCACAGGATTTGTGAAAACGTCTCAGAATTAATATTTTACAAATCCGCATGGAGAGGCAGCGGTTGAGGCCTCTCCTTGGCCACTGAAGCCCAGCGGAGAGCCGTGTTCTTCCCCCTCACCCGCATCCAGGACACAAGAGCTGTGGCCAGGTTTTTGTCTCAATAAGTCACCTCCTGGAGTATTAACGCGTGGTTATGGTGCATGACACTGGTTGCTTTCACAGATGTGATTCATTGCTGCACAAAAGAAGTATTTGAAGGACAAATGCAGAACTGTTGCTGTTAGTGAGGGCAGTTTTTCCTCAAAGAACTGAGTTGGCTGAAATGAGACCTCGTGAACAGCTGCGGGTCATACAGCAAGGGTCAAATTTCTCCTAATGAAGGCTGGAACTTGCTCCAACGTATTTTAAATCTGAACAGAAAACTAACCAGTTTGCTAAGTGGATTGAACTGATCATAAACTGGGTGAATAAGAGTCAGGTGAAAATCTGATACTTGAAAATAAGCTGCTTATGTGAAGCCCTGTCTCTTTTATAAAGACCAACCTATTGCTTTGCCATTGTGTTGTAGTCACATCATTGTATTTCAGTGAAGGCCCTTCAGTAACTAAAATAAACTTGCAATTATTTTTTTATTCTGGCTAGGCTGTAGTAACAGCTGTCAAATTGAGCAAAACTTTGTAAATCACCTTCTATTTAACATACCAGAGTTGGGGGCAGTTATAACTTGGCCACGTAGATGTCCCAGAGGATGCTCAGCAATTCACAGCCACTAACAAGGAGGGACGTGGGACAGCCAAGGGGATGGTGCCGAGTGTGGACGCACGGCCCTTGGGAATTGCTCACAGCGTCAGCGAGTGTCCCCGGTGCCGGGAGCACCACCGCTGCACTGGGCAGCTACTCGCCTCGCCCAAAACCCAGCTCCACTGAAGCCGGCAGAAGTTTTCCCTTTGGTTTTGGAACAGCTGGGCTTTCGCTGATGTCCTTCTGTGACTATTAATATTGAATTTACACAAAACAACTTGGAGAAAATGAGAGGCAATTTCCTGCCGAGCGCGGCCATCCATGCAGCTCCCCTGCCTCCAAACCACGAGGCACCCGGTGTCCCCGGGACCTGCTCAGCAACACAGACGCTGATTTGCTAAATGTGTTGTGGAGGACAGGGAAAACTGGCCCAGAGGGCCACCAGCCCAGGAGAAAAGATAGATTTAAACCTGTCCTGATGAACTTGCCTAAAGCTCCGCAAAGGTGACATATTTCTACCTTGACAACTTTAACACCAGAATGTTCACAAAGTCGGCAAAAAGTTAAAGAAAAAGTTTAAGTCTTTCCATATATCCTTGAAAATAAAGATCTGGGTTATTTAAAGCACCATGAAGCCCAGCTATCAGACAGAGTTACTGCTTCTTTCAGTTCTTTGACTTGAGAAAGCGTCTGCTCCGAGGACCTTTTTACCCCTATATACAGAGCTACCCTTGAAATTGAATTTATTGCTAAATATAGTAAGATAATTCAAGACAAATTATAGCTTTTCCCTCATACCTTCAAACTTTTTATGTCGCTGGTTCCACAGTTATGTGTTGCCAGTTGCTGCGGGAAGGAATGCTCCAAATTTATTTAATTTTTAATGTGAAGGCCTTACGTAAGGTGCTTGCCGTTGTTTTTGTGTCTGGTGACCTTAAACTTCTCCCAGCTGTGATTTGTGCTGTGCAGTTTCTGGTAGATGATCGTGACAAGTTGCTAGAAGGTACTAGTTTTAAAACATTGATAAATACAAAACAATTTAAGCCCCAGCAGATGGATTGCTGGAGATTTAAGCTTCAATGGCCAAGGAAAAGCTTCCTTCCTCAGTAGAGCCCACTCCCTGGCTCCCCTGCAACTGATTGATACCTCACTCAGGTAGGACTGAATCCATCAGAACTGCTGGAGACTAGATTTGCCCAGCAGCATTTTCTTCACGTTTGGAGAAGCACTTTGGGAAAGATTAAACGGATGTGGGACAAACCCTTCGGACGCAGCCCTTGGGAAAGGCCCCGTTTGGATGAGTCTTCCTGTACTGAAGGTGCAAAGCAAGAGAACAGCGAACTGCAATAGCTGAGGTGGCACCTGCAGCCAAGAGCTCAGGGTAAATCAGTAATTCAACACTCAAACAGTGCGGCTACTCCTTCCACCTGAGATGTCAGTGTCTAGAACCAAGTAGAGACGTGTTCCCCCTCCACCTCCAGATCCTAAAGCTTGCTCAGGAGAGCTAAATTTACAGAGAATAAGCAAGTCCCCCCAAACCAGTGAATAATTATTGCAGCAATGAGTACTTTGTGTTTACTGGTCAGTTCTACACTACCAACTGCAAAACTGAGCATGACTAGGAGCAAGGAGAATGAAATGAAAGACATTTCAGTGTCATATAGCATAGAATTATACGTAACAGAGACCATAATCTAAGATAGATTGACACAGAGAGATTAAGATAGCTAGTGGATGTGGAAACAACTAAAGGAGATTTTTAAAAAATCAATATCAGAGACCCTAAATTCACTGTTACTAGTTGCTTATAACTAACTGTGTGGATGTGCACTGCTTTAAATGAGTAAGGACAGAACGCTCTGTCACTTAGAAACATTAGAAACAATTGTTAGGGGTTGTTTCCTAGACACTGAGTGAATTTAATTCTCCGTGGTTGACAGCGTAGCTTTGACTGTAATTACTGGAGATGGCAACGTAGATGATTTCAAGGGCAAAAGACACTCAAGACAGAATTAACAGATGGAAAAGAAACTTGGAAATGGTATCAGACAATTCATTGATAGACACTAGAATTTTCTTTAATTATATTGCAATGGAGAGGCTACAGCAACATTCATGTCTTCTTTTTCTTGTCAGTGTTTCTGGATTTGTTTTTTTGTTTGTTTGTTTTTTATATTTTAGGAAACTCTCAGAGAAAGGGGATTACAATAAACTTGTTTTTTAAAACCACCTCTGAAATCACACTGTGATCTGATAGCTAATGCAATGTAACCAGCTCATCTAGCCTTGGTTTTCATTGCTTGTTGAATGAGCAGTGTGCAGTTTCTCTTGTCTAATATAACTAGTGTCTAAGAATCACAAGCTGTGAAATAGAGACACAAAGCAAAAAACTTTTTTTTTTTTTTTTTAAGTTGCAGGAATTGTCAATCAGGTCCTGACAAAGCAGATATCTAAATATTATCTTTAATAGGATCCTCAAACCTGTCACAGGTCATTATTCTTCCTGGAATGCAGGGGTATATTAACCAAAGCTAATGAAAGGAGCGTTGTCCACAGCTGTCTGCAATACAGGGAAGATGCCTCATTACTTTTCTTCGGAGAAGCAAGTTTACGTGGGAGAAGGTCCTTAAGGAGAACACTCCCAGGATAGGCACTGCTAGCATTTGCTTAAATGAAAATAATGATGTTTTGTCAAAAATTCCTTTGCTTTATTTAAGTAACTTTGCCATTGAGAGAAAAAGTTCAGAATTTTTTTTTAGAAAATTCTCTGTCTCCTTAAATTTCATTTGAGACTTATTGTAACTTCAACGAGATGTGGAAAATGAGATGAGATAGAGACATCTGCTGATTAAATGCCCTGTAATTAAAAAAAAAAAAAAGAAGAAAAAGACTATTAGAAAATAGAGCTATTTGAGCAGCTGCCATTTGCAGACTGTATCCTCTGTATCAGCACGAGCTGCAATTTCCCTTGGACCGGGGGCAGCTGAAGCCCCGCGCAGGGGCACGGGCAAGAGAACGCGAGCAGCTGCCCCACGGGGTCTCAGCATCCGGCCTGGTGCAGGAGTCACCACTGCAGGGGAGCCAGTGCCACTGAGCGACCCTCTGCGCTCCCCCTGTCCCCGGGAATTAGACCTGGAAAGTGATATACGATTGATCATTGGTTTAATCCTGGTTTCACCTTTTTTTTTTTTTTTTATCAAACATTAGGTCTTTCCTTTGGGATTTGAAACTCTTAGTGCAGTTCTATTCCATAACGACTCTCTGCTGTAATTTCTACCCTCGTGGGACAGTTACAAACAGAAATTTTTCATATAGCGGATCTAGAGTGTACTGTAACACAGCATCCAACAAAGCTCTGCAAAGCTTGCTTAGAAATGGCGCCATTGAAAAAATAAGATGGGGATTTAAAATAGCAATAACTTAAAACTAGACTTCAAAGAAACCTTAAACACACTTGCAGGTCTTGCAGTAGTGTCCTCCAGGCTAACTCCTTATTCAGTTCAAAAATCCTCCCATTCCTGTGTTTCCCTGTCACCCTTTGGAATTTATATTTACTTAATGCTGAAATGTGTCTCTTTTATAGGAGACCTGCCCATTTCTCCTGAGAAAGTCCTGATAATGGGCACTCTTGAAGCTGTGATTTCCTATATATTAATAGCACATTTTCAGTGTTAAAAAAATTATTCCTTTACTTTACCTAGACTTTTCAGAATCTATTTGGATATGGAAAGTCAATAAGGAAAAAAATTCAGGGTTAAATTTTCCTTTTAACCTAAAAGAAACTTCCCCACTTAATTAAAAAAAAATGCTAAATAGCAAATATGTAAAAAAAAAAAAAGTAAATTTAAGTGCATTGAGCCAGGAAATCCATATGTTTCTGTACCGCCTTAGGACTCCTTTATTCCTCTCTGTTAAGTTAAATTTCTTTATCCGTATGTTTTTCTTCGTAAGTTAAAGGCTCTTGTAAAATGGCAATGTAAAATGGAACAGAGATTTTAGCTATTACATACAGACTGAAATTAATTCATTTTGAATATTTTTTCTAAATCTCCATTTGAGTAAGACCAAGGTTAAAGATGGCTGGCTCTGAATTCTGTCATACAGGGTTAGTTCATTCAGCCACGATCTCTACAGTTTCCTCCCTTCCAACCCTGCAGTTTATTTGCAGTTACTAATTTTGTCTGCTAGTAAAAATGCTCCTAGGTCTGGTACAACTAATGTCTTGGGGTTATAAGAAAAAATAGTTGGAGTCTTTCCCAGAAACCCCGACTGTTGATGCTGCCGTTCTGTTGCCCACGTGAAATGGAAGAAAATAAGAAGTGTTTTCTCTTGGTCAGTTATTTAGTGGGAAAAGATATTTAAAAGAGGGAAGTGTTACATTATACCGAGGATTATTTCTCGTCAAAACAGATTGAATGAATGAAGATGCTTTTAAAGTGCGATGACTGAGGACATCTGCCTTATATGTAAGAACCAATGTTTGTTTTTTTTTCCTTTCAAAATCCCCCAGAATAGTCTCATTAAAGTTATTCCTTTTGGTTTCAAGCATTAGGCAAAGCAGATGCAGCCAGATAAAACCCCCAAATATTCCAAAACAAACCTTTCCGCAGCAGGTAGGGATGTGAAGGCAAAACATGAATAATCAGGATGAGGACCCAGAAGCCGCTTGCTGGAGGTGAATGGTTTGCCGCAGACAACAGA
Organism: Crypturellus undulatus; assembly: GCA_013389825.1. NCBI lineage: Eukaryota > Metazoa > Chordata > Aves > Tinamiformes > Tinamidae > Crypturellus > Crypturellus undulatus. The sequence continues at coordinate 245,269 of VWPW01012684.1, read as the reverse complement.
GTTTTTAACTGGGATATGAACTACACACACGGCCATCCCCAGGTTCTTCTCTGTGTTGTCCAACCGTGTCCATAAGAGGGCAAATGGGAGCTGGTCTCAGCTCAACCTTCCCCTTCCACCAGGTATCTTTCTGGTGTTTTTGTCTTTTCTTTCATTACTTAAGCAAAAAGCTGGGAAAGGTTAAATAAGAAATGTTTTGGTTTGTAAATCTGGACTATATTTTTTCCACCCAAAGATTCTAATAGGTGCCCTTCTTGCCCAAGGTAACATTAGCACAAAGAGTAGGGACACAGGAGCAAGCAATGGAACAAGAAAGCTAACAAGAAGCTGAGGTTCTCCCCAAAGAGGCTGACAGGTGTCACAAAGTGAAAGCTGATTAAAAAGCAGAGGACAAGAGTTAAGCATTGCAAATCTCTTCCATGAGGAGGAAACATTCTGGCACGGGGTGGGCTGGCTTTGGTCAGACCTCAGTGATTTGTTCTCCGTGGAAAAGTCCAAGGACTTTAGGGGGACAAGCAGAAGCGTCTTGGAAATGTTCTCCCGTTGCTCCTGTGTTTGCATTTCCTTCCCTGTTGTGCCTCTGTCTATCTCATGGGAGCTCCAGTTGATCAGCCACAAACTCTGCTTGATGATCCCTGTAAAAGCAGTTTGTTGTGCTCCTGGAGAAGAGCAGGCTGCCTTTCAGGCAAAGGCAGCACACACAAAATACGATATATTTGCTGAAAATGTGCTTTTCCCTCTTTGAAGCTGCCTGTAATTACACACCCAGGGAATAGTTTGATGTTTACATTTTCAAGTATATGGCTGGTTGCATTTAATATAATATTTTTCATCTCTTCCCTTTCTTGTTGAACCTAGTCACAAATTAAATTATTTTACCAGAGGAATGCGAGGCCAAGGACCAGCAAGGCACGATGGGGCAGTGACCATCCCGTGGAGCCTCCCGCAACCGCTTCCAGCAGCTCCCACCAGGAGCAGCCTGCCCATTTCCTGGGATGTCTGACGCCCACAGGGATGAGCTGGCTGCTCTGGCTTCCATTTTCGGGAACCCTCTCTGCCCCCTGCAGCCAGGCCAAATGTCGGGTGCTCAGGAAGGCTCAGGGCTAAGTGCAGCTCTGCACTGTGGTGGCACAAACCCTGCGCAAAGCCGAAACGCAGCCAGATCTACACCAGCTGCCCCGCAAAGAGACCCCGAGCTGAGGACTAGAACGCATAAAATAAATCCAGGCTCAGAGTCTAAATTTACAAAGTTCCTTTATAAAGCCTTAAAACAGGATTTATCCTTTGGATAGAAATATGTTGTCATTGCTGTCAGCCACTGAACTACACTCTAAAATTCATATTTTGCTGCTACTGCAGCATTATTATTTATGTTATATATATGAATAAGTGAAAACAGTAGCAAGGAAATTATTTAGACAATAGATTTGTGGTCATGAAGTGATTGCAATTTTGTGATTTGTCTTTAATTCATTTATTGCTTTCACAAATGTTTAAAATATTTGAGTATATTTGAGTATTTTGTATTCTTTAGTTTGGTGGCTAATTTTAGTCACATGAGTAGATTGTTAAACAACTCTATGTTTGTTGGCTGCAAGTAGGGGTCGATAGGATCTACCTCCAGGGATCTCTGGATCATGTAAGTTATTGCAGCTCACAAGAACTGCAATAACTTGCAGTTACCTGGGAGCTGTCTTTGCTTCTGCAGCCAAATGTCACTTTGTGCTATTAATTTTCGGACAGAATTTATTTCCTTTTTTTGTTTTTCAGCATCTTCATCATTACAATCACAGAAGGTTAATGATGCACTTTATAGTATAAGTCAAATCACTTAAACTAACTTAAACTAAAACAAATCAAATAAAATATTCACTAAGTAATTTTATGTATTTCTTGCAGAAATGCGTGGGTTTTTTTATCAGATGCTGTTATTGGTTGGCTGCTACGTGAGTTACGTTTTGCTGTAAGGAACATCAGTTGCACTGTCATTTGGAACGGTATTTTCAGAGAAATTTTCAGAAAAATAGTTTGGCCTTTAAAAAAGATCAAGTTTAGCTGGGCAAATAGGTTGGATGAGGAGCTCACTAATGGATGGAGGTTGTGGAGTCGCAGAGAGGTGAGGACCAAAGCTCAAGGACCAAGGCTGATTTGGGAAGCAGTTACTAGGAAGGGGAAGGAATTTGGAGAAGGAGGGAGCAAGGAATTACATCAACCAGCAAGGCCCTATGAAAAGAAAAGACGAGCAGAGAAAGAGCCTTGAAAAAGCGAGATGACAATAGAACTGGATAAGCAAGCAGGAACCGAGGATGTATTTGGAGGGGAGTTTCCGAGGAGATTTCATGTTCCCAGGGACTGCAGGAAGGCTGACCAGCCTGGAGTTCCTCAGATCTAACTTCTTGCTCTTCTTGAAGAGAGAAGTTTATTTTCTTCCAGTGTTCAGGAACCTCTCATGATTGCCATGACCTTTCAAAGATGATGGCAAATGACCTTCCAATAACACCGGTCAGCTATCCCAGCACTTGTGGGTCCTGCCAGGACCCATGGACCTGTGTGTGTCCAGATGTTTAAACACTCCCTAACCTCCTGCCCTTAGGGTAAGTCCTTCTTATTCCAGACTTTCTCCCTGGTCTCGGAGACCTGGGGTTCCTGAATGAGTCTTCAGGGTATTACAAGTCAAGAATGAATTGAAAAAGACCTTTTCCATGTGCCCTGTCACTAGGTCCCCATTCAGGTGTGGGTCTACATTTTCAGTTGTCTTCCTCTTGCTGCTGATGTACAAGTCCTTCTTGCTGCTCTTCATGTACCTCACCAAATTCAGGGCCGGATGGACTTCGGCTTTCCTCCTTCCACCCCTGCATGCTTGGACAGTGGCATCTGTCCCCATTTCCACCTCTTGAACCCTTTTTATGTCTGAGTTAGTCAGAAGCAACTTGTTCATCCCTGCAGGGTTCTGCTGGCTTTGCTTCCTTCTGCTCTTTGGGATGGGCCATTCTTGACCTTGGATGAGGTGATCTTCGAAAATGAGGCAGAGGAATTGCAGAAGAAAACACGGCCTGAAAGTTAAGTGTTGCCTCGGAAAATGAGATTATAGCCCTGTGTGTCAAAGGTTTCCAGTCCTCCTGCACCTTAAGCAAGACACTCAAGACAAGTTTTTTCATAGCTATTTGTTTCTTATTTTCTAGGTATCTATCTTGAGTTTAGATTCTCCTTGGTGGCAGCAAGGCTGAGCACTCCTTAGCTGAGATGAATAAAGATTTGTAATTTGAACATAAAAAGCTTTACTGTCTAAAAAACATGTTCAGAGCATCTCAGTGGTGCACCTCCAAGTTAGTGGGTACTTTTGACCTTCATCTCTCTGTGCCTCAATTAAATGCCATCCCTTATCTCACAAGAGTTTGTGAAGTTAAATTAATTAGTCACTGTGAAGCCCTCAGACAGAGCAGTGATGAATGAGACAGAAAAGTCTATGGGGGAACTATTTCTCTTCTGAGACAGTTTGAACAGTGAGAAACAAATAAAACCGATACCACACACTGCACAAAAGTATATCAGAAGGTTGGGAGCAGCTTTCTTTTCATGAATAATGATCATCCTTGACGCACAAAGCAGTTAGGTCCTCCTATGGAAAACAACAGTATCTAAAGATTATGATAATATAATACATATGCATGAAGAATGCAAACAAAGCTACATAGCCCATCTTAAATTTTGGCACTTTCAAATTTTTAAATGATGACTTTGCAAACTTGCCAGTGCTAATATATATGGTTATGACAGTCTAATCAATACTTAAATGTATAAAAATAGTTAGCGACATCATAAGGTTTGAATGTGCAATTTTGCCTTGTGTTTCCTACTTTCATTGCTATGAATTCATTATTAACATCCAAAACTTTTGGTACTAATGCAGTTACAAGAGTTGCTCATTCTGGTAGTACATGAAATAGTTTCTCACACACAATACTGAATTCAACATATACTTAATGGTCTATTAGTGTTTTTCTCTAAAATGATATGCATACCTTAAATAGTGTCTAACTATGTATTTCACACAGTTTACATTTTATGAATATCTTATTTACAGAGAAAATGATAGTGAAGAAAAATAGTCAAGATAGTCAAGAGAGTCAAGAAAAATCCACTAATACAATGGAACATACTTTATACAGAATTATGATACTGAATAGCTGCAGCTTTGTCATAGATTTCATTATATTCCTTATATTTTCACAAGTTTATAACTTGCCTATTAGCCTAGCCAGAAATTTAGAACATGAACACTCTCCCTCTGGGTCTTTCCAAAGAATCAGGTTCTCGAGTGCAAAGGTCCGGTTCAAAGACGAGACACGCACCTCCCATGCAGCGGCTGCCATTCAGCGAGCAGTGTGTGAAACTGCTCCTATTTGCCTCAAACATATTTAGGATTAATGAACTTCAAAACCACTGGCTAAAGCCAAGTGCAAGCCCTGGAGATCATGCGATTTCAGAGCAACATGGCACTGCAGCCAAGTTGCTGACGCTCCCGCACTGTGGCCCATTTTGTCCATTGGTGTTTTGGTACCAAGTTGCTCCTCTGCAAATGAGTTTCTCTGCTGGTTACAATCATGCAGTGACTTACAGTCACTTTACAAACAGCTGGTTTTGTGCCAGTCTAAAACATCTCTTCTTCCTCTGTGACGTTTACTTTCCAGATATGGTTTCCAAGAGCAGCTGGGTCTCCTCTCTGCTTTCTTTAGTGAGATGAAATGAGCCCAGCTGCCCCTCCAGAGCCCCAGGCACCGGTTTGGGGGAAGGCCTCCTTTGCCCTGACTCTGGTTTGAATTCAGCCTCTCTTGTGCTGTCCAAAACAGCAGGTTAGTGACAGTCTTCCTGATACCCTCTGCAGGGACAGCAGTATTTCCCCTTGGGCAGTTGCGAAACACTTAATCTGCACTTTGCATACTTGTAAGCACCGCACTATGCTAAAAAGTCATCTTTTCCACAGCTGGGGCACATGACAGTCTATAGATGTCCTAAATCTGACTCACCTGTCCACATTCTTCTCTTCCTCTACCATTTCAGCACAGAGCAGTAATTTGGGACAGGACTTGGAAGGAAAACTCTTAGGAACACAAAAAATAGGCAGTGGAACTCTGACCCAAAACCTAAATTCTTGTTCTTTGTTGAAAAATGAGCATAAAAGAACACATAAACATAATCTACTTGAATATCCTGTAATATTTACAATGGATGGGGACAGGACGCCGCAGGCAGCAGTTCCCGGCTCCGTCTCCCCGTGCGCTTTGTCCCGCCGCAGCCCTGGCCTCGGCCCACAGTGCTCGGTGCAAACGCATGTGAATTAATCCTTGTGTCTGCAGGAGACTGCAAAACTAGCTGCATCCTTCCTGCCTTGCCTTGCAGCCACCATCACAGGAAGGCAATACATTTTTTCTTTTATGTCCTTGATATACCCAAAACTGTTTCTCTACATTGTGACAACTGCCAATTTTCACATAATTAAACAAGGCGTGATATAGCTGAAAAAAAAAGGTATGTACTTACGATCACTTCCCTTTCCTCACTGCAAAAACAGATACTTAATTTGACCAGATTCCTTCTGATGTTACAAAGAAAGGGAAAAAATACTGCTCAGACGTACCTAAAGCTTGGAGTCTTAACATGATTGTATTGAAGAATATTTTTTCTTTAAAGGGAGTAAACAGCTGGTTGGCATGTCAGGTATCTCAGAACGTGTGAGATGCTGTTAAAGACGTAACCAGCCAGGGAGGTTGCAAGAGCAGTCTGTAAGTCTGTACACACAGCGCGCTCTGCTCAGCACGGAAATAAATCCTTTACGTACAGCGTCAAAGGCAGAACTCTTCAGCCTACACAGACACAATGAAAAGCAGGATGATCCTAGGTGAAAAGATATTTTTAAGTCTGTATCACTATTCAGACTTATGCAATCGTTCGTTTAAATTGAGAGAACTAAGGAGAAGGAAAACACCAAATAGCAGGAGTTTATTACTGCTACCAAAGTGCTGCATGAGAAGCCCATGCAGATGGAGAACACGGAGTTTAGTGAACCACAGAAAATCTGAATGTTTCCTTTAAGCCCCAGCTATCTTCTCTAACAGTCCTGTGAAATAATTTTCCTTGATAGGAGGAGCCTTTTACTAATTTTTTAATGAACATTTACAATTCTTGCTTTAAACTGCATATTTTGTGGACAGTAAGGACACAAATCTATCTTTGGGAAAAAATGTTGCTAGTTTTGCTCCATTCAGACCCAAAGTTGGCATTTCTGAGGTCCTCTTGGCCATGGATGCTGATGCAGTTAGATGGGTGCTGCTCCAGGGCCCCAGTGCTCCTCCCCACCCCTAGGAAGCTTGGCTTTGGGTGTGCTCCTTGCAACACTCACTGCCTCCCACTCATGCTCTAACTTGATGTCCTGCAGTTTTTCATGTAATGGCCAGTGGTTCTTCACCTCTCGTTTGATGAACTCACCTCAGGGCCTCATCCGAATCCTCGTTATCTGCTTGCAGCCCTGCTGGACGCTCCCCCAGTCGTCTTCTCTAAAAGAACATTTCTTTATTTTTCCCACCCTTCAGTCAATCCAGACAGATTCTCTTCAGTTTTCTTCGGCTTCAAATCCACCACATCTCTTACCTATAAGCCTCTTCCTTTTTTATCATCTCCTCCACTTGACTGATTCACTCATTCCCTGGATTAGGGATGTTACAGGATGAATCCGCTCTTTCTTTTCACCTCCTTCTATCAGCCTGTTAAAATCTGAAGGCAGCTGCTGTCCTGAAAGAAACACAGATAACCTCAGATAGACTTTGGCAAAGGAGTCTCTGTGCGAGGCAGCAGTGCAGGGAAGCATTTATCTCCACAGCCAGGTGCAGCTCGGATCGCGCTAGCACCGATGCTCATCCAGCTCCCACCTTCGCTTCTCCACAAAGCAGGTAAGAGGCTGTGACACATCGGAATAGCTCCATGTTTTACATGAATATTACAGGAAAGAGATAGTATTGGCTGAATATTTTTTATAAAGTCATGTCCTTATTCTGAGGCACTTTGAAAACCCTTACATTCAGCTGTTAAAATTCTAACACGAACAGGCTGCAAATGTGGTGGATTTGGGTGATTCAGAAACGTTGGCCTGTTTCACAGAACTGAAATCTCAACTGTACCTACAACAAGCTTCACATACAACAGAATAGTTCATTTTTCCACCCTGTCCGTATCTTTATTTCTATTCTTTTCTAGCAGGCAGTGCATTTTTTTCTATCAGGTCTGGATCCAGCTGTGCAGCCACACTCTGTTCTATCATGTCAGAGTGAAGCAACCAGGAGGTGGCTCAGCCTTTTGCGCAGATGGGGCTGCATCCTACTCGGTCATTAATTATCCAGAGCTACGAGAACATCCCTCTTTTAACTGCAGTTTTTAATTTTGTCCTATTCAGAACAAAACTGCATTAAAAAAACCCACACCATATCCCAAGTACTGCTCCTCTCTCCTAAATGGGCCTAGAGTTTCAGTATCCCAAACTTTTTATAAATAGAATTTTGTTATCACTCTCTCCCATTTATAATGGGCTAGGGGATAAACATGGCAGTGTAAAAAGAATAAAAGAGATTACTGGTTGAATAAAAGAATGAAAGATCCTCTTATCTTCAGTTGATGTGAGAAGCTGCAGAGGTACCAACCCAAACCTGCTCTTGAGCTGCTGCCTGGTCTGCCCGAGAAGAGGGGAGATGGTGTATATACATACATATATACATATATATCTATGTGTGTGTGTGTTAAGGGAAGTTTCCTCAACAGGACAGGTACAAGGGGCACAAGCCAGAAGAACGCAAGTTTTAAAGTGTCAGGACCGCGGTGTGTTCGGTGTTTGCTGGGGGAAGGGAGCTGTGGTGAGGAGGCTGGTTGCCTAACGCAGGGCTGTTTCTCCACCACACCCAGGCCTGGTCTCAGCGCGGACGGGGCCTGGCTGGGCATGCTGCCCCACTCGGTGGGGCACGTGCGCGGTGGGACACGTGGGCACGTGGCCCCGTCGCACCCTGGCAGCTGTTGGCTGCGGCGCAGCACATGCGGGTGCATCTTGCTGCCGGCTGTGTGACATTGTGGGGACCATCAGTGCTGATCAGGTTGAAATAGTTTATAAAGGAGGAAGCTGTTGCGCTAGGTTCAGAATCAAAACATGGAACTACAGGAGGATCTGGAAACTGTGCTGCGTTGTTATCCTAAACTCCCATTCAGAAAGGACTTTTGGGAACGGGTGAAATCTTTACCTCTATGACAGCAAAATGATTAAAAGATACTTTATGGGAGCATCTGATTTTATATGGGAAAATGCCTTTTAAAAAAAAAAAAAGAAGACAAACTTGGACATTTTTAAAAACAGTTCGAAATTTACTATTTTGTGAACTCCATCTGTGCTTGATTCTAGTCTTTTTTTTAATGAACAGGTACCACTGCTGATGGCAGGTCTTAGAACCTCCTCTGAACCTTTCCCCACTTCGATTTACTCACGTTGCTCTGGTTAGAAAAGCGATTTAGTGTAAAGAGCTGGGGATCCCCCAGCTTGGTTGGCACCTGGATTGCTTTCCCCACCACCAAACCAGCACCAGAAAGGAGCGATTGAGAGTGAATTTCCTATTCCCCACTGCCCTGGGCAGAAGAGCAAAAGGCCACTTGAATCTGCCTCTGTGTTGAGGTTCCCTTGCAGATTTGTGAGCCCCACCAGCAGCTTTGACTCTCCTGACAACTAAGGAACTTATTGCACTGCAGAAGAGATGGAGTGGAAAGTCACTATATACCAGAAAGAAAGAAGGAATTTTGCTTAATACAATTATTTTATCCTGCTTTTATATACCAAGAATGGCAGAACTTTTTAGAACATTTGGAGAAGGCAGGAGGTGTTTTGTGGGAAGTAGTAATGAAAAATTCATGAAGGATTAAAAATAGTTGGATTTTTTGGGTTTTATTCAGAATCTCTTTATATTTCCCCTTAGTTTCCTTCCCTATTTATATTGAATATAAACAAAGAGCTTGTTCTAAAAAAGAGCTAGATGAATGGGAATGGAGTGAAATAACCAATAAGTTCAATAATTTCTAAAGTAGGGGGCTAAACTCTAGACCCTAGATCCATACTGAAGTATCAATAAGTAGGATTACTTTAGCTGTTCTGACCCTCTGTAGTTTTACCTGCACTTGGAAGGAATGTGTAGGTGATGGCTTACCCGAGGGCCTGTCCACTTCCATTTTCTCCTGAGAATCTCTCGCCTAGGTGAAAATTGGTGGCCTGAGACATGAGAGCTGTATTGAGGTCTGCCTTTAGCTGAGGCGGCAGCTTCCTCCGTGCTGCTTGAGCACTGGGCTCAGAGGATACAGCGCTGTGGTGACCACAGGGAGCGGGTAGAGCAGACACAGGAGCACACACAGTTGCTTCTAGTGAGATGATCTTCTGCACCACGGTACCTGGAAGAGCTCTTGAGCTGCCATCTGCACCAGGATATCTGATGGGGAAACACCTCTGGTGCCTTGGATTGTCCCTGTCCTTCCATGTGGTAGATCTCAGAGAAGCTAAGCAAACCTGGCAGCTTTTCTCTATCCTTCTTCTGTTACAAACAAGCCATATTTGGCCACAGTGATTCAAACACAACTGGGTATTTAGTGTTTGTCTGTAAAGATGAAGTGAAAAGAAGAAAACATCCTATTTCTGGCTTACATTAATATTTTTCTGGTAAAGCGTTCAAGGATCTTTAGAGATTGCACCGAAGAGCAAGCTCTGGCCTATGCTAATCTTTCAACCTCTAAATTTCAGAAAGGTTTCAGGGTTAAAATTACTTTTGCTTGTTTTCGTTTTCTCACTATAAATAAGATGAGCAGAAAGATGTTGCCATGGTGAGATTTTATAATGTACTTAAAGGCACTTGTTAAAGTTATGTACCACAGAGCCACCTTCATTTATGTGTGAATTATAAAGATATGTGAAAAAATTCCACAAAAAAGTGGATAGCCTAATAACTTTCTCCAAAATTTTGCAATATTCATTTAATGTCTTGGCTGGATGACAAATATTCTGGAAGCCACTATATCATCTAGAGACTTAGAAACATTTACAAACAAGAAAGTAAAATTAGTTTAGCAAAATCAATAGCCTTTATGCTTGATAATAAGTGTATTTTCTTTCCTTTGGATGTTATTAGAAGTCCAGCTTTGGAGCAAGGTCAATTAGCGATTACAGATGAGACCAACTCTGAGCCCTTGCAGTCCCTGTTACCACTGCTACACTATGCATGTGGGAACATTTTGGGACAGAGCCATGCACAATTCAATGCTTTAACTGTTGTTTTGCCACTACAATTGCTCAGGTGCAGCTCACAGATCCCTTCCCAGGAAAGCAGCAGCCGGGGCCAGAGCCGCGCTCAGCCTGGAAAAGAGGTGTCTTGGGGGCAGTTTTGGTGGCTCCGAGCACTAGTGAGTGCCCATTCTGTGGTGCTGTCACCTGGCACCCGGGCCCTGCTGCCGGTGTCCCGGCAAGCTCGCGGGTACCCAGTGCTTCTCATGCAGCTCGAGTTTGGATTAGCAAGCTCCTATGGGGCTCATCTTAAACACACAGCAGAGACCTTGGTGCCCTTGTGCCCTTGGAATTCTTCCACAACGTCTGAGCCCTTAAATCTCTTTGTGTGGATTGTTTCTTTTCTTTGTGGAGACTTTATTACGGAGTCATCGTACATAAATAAACTCGTGCAGGCAAACAGTACAGGCAAATCTATAGCCTGTCTCTGCTGCTGGGATGGAGCTGAAGGGCTTCCACTAGAGAATATATAATTTAATATACAATTTACAATACAGTAAAATACAACGTACAAGAATATACAGTTTAATTAGCATCTGTTTTAAAGAAATGTTCCAAGCAGACACAAACAGGCTTTCTCACTAGCCCCAGCAGGAAATACCCTGAGCTTGTCACTAGCCAAAATAAAACATTTGGAGTCCAATTGGAAAGGGGGAACCAAAAGTCAGAACAGTATTTCCAGGGCTGGATTCTTTTATATTCTAGAGGACTGTGCCATTTCTTCCTTGTTCTGGGGTCAGCAGTGTGCACCAGCAGTGCTACTAGAAAGAATTCCCTTAATTTCCAAGCACCTGATCCCTTTCGCGAGGTTCGAGACACAGCCGAGTGTCCTCCTGAGCTGCTGCAGGTGCAGAAGGTGCAGGTCCCGCATCAGGATGGCGCCCTGCGTGGGCTGTGGGGAGCGAACGGGCCCCAAGCACCCAGGAAACCCCCGTGGAAACCCCAGCCTCCCCCTCACTGCCTGGAGTCCAGCCCAGCTGGGGTCATCGATACTAAATTTATGTGGACAAAAATTGTATGCATACGTGTGTGTATAAAAATTTATGTATGTATATAAACACACGTATACATAGAAATTGCTTTCCACATTGTAACGCTTCGACCTGGACAGACTAGACAACTGGGCAGTGACCTGGACAGACTAGACAACTGGGCGGTCAAAACCTCATGAAATTCAACAAGGCCAAGTGCACGGTCCTGCACCTGGGGAGAAATAACCCCAGACACCAGTACAGGCTGGGGACCGACCTGCTGGAGAGCAGCTCTGCTGAGAAGGACCTGGGCGTCGTGGTGGACGACAGGTTGACCATGAGGCAGCAGTTGCCCTCGTGGCCAAGAAGGCCAATGGCATCCTGGGGTGCATTAAGAGAAGCGTCTCCAGCAGGTCGAGGGAGGGGATCTTACCCCTCTACTCAGCCCTGGTAAGGCCACATCTGGAGTACTGTGTCTAGTTCTGGGCCCCACAGTACAAGAGGGATGTGGAGCTGCTGGAGAGAGTCCAGCGCAGGGCGACTAGGATGATCAGGGGCCTGGAACATCTGCCCTATGAGGAGAGGCTGAGGGAGCTGGGCCTGTTCAGCCTGGAGCAGAGAAGGCTGAGAGGGGACCTGATCTGTGTCTATAAGTGCCTCAAGGGAGGCAGTGAGGAGGATGGGGCCGGCCTCTTTTCACTGGTGGTCACTGACAGAACCAGAGGAAATGGCCACAAATTGAAGCATAAAAAGTTCCACGGGAACTTAAGGAAAAAATTTTTGACAGTGAGGGTGCCAGTGCACTGGAACAGGCTGCCCAGAGAGGTTGTGGAGTCTCCTTCTCTGGAGATCTTCAAGACCCGCTTGGATGCAGCCCTGTGCCACGTGCTCTAGGTGGCCCTGCGTGTGCAGGGCGGGTTGGACTAGATGACCTCTAGAGGTCCCATCCAACCTTAGGCATTCTATGATATATCTGGAGTTTGCTTAGATTTCAAGAAGTTCTGCAGATTTTTGAAACCAGCATTTTTCAGATCTAACCACTGTGCTACTGCTTTGAAAAAAGTGAAAAGGGGACTAAGCAGACTGTCAGTGCCCACCTAAGGAGCCAGTGTCCTTACCATTACATGTCTGATGTTGTCTAATGCTGGGTTTGAGAGTTTGAAAGAAAAACCCAATTAAAATCAAATCACTGGTTACAGAAGTTTTCAATGCTTATGAATCATTTAGTTCAAAAGCAGGTACCCAGTTAATGACTGTGTGGGTTAAATCTACTCCAAAGATAAAAAATAAACACTAATTAATGTTGGTAAGTGGTGTCACGGAGTAAGGTTAAACACGTTCCACAACACTACATGCAAGAGTAGCTGTTCTCTAAAGCACGTAACGAGGGTGGCTCCAGGCTGCAAGCTAGAGGAGCTCTGCTGTTCTGGCACTCCTGTGACACCAGCCAAAAACAGGCTCAAAAGTTAATCGCCAAAAAGAACAAAACGGTAATTTTAGAGGTAGGGATCAGTTTCCTTGTGTGTGATGCCTCTGTACAGACATCGTGAAGCCAGTGCAAACAAGGGAAACACTCCTGACAAGGATGGCTTTGTGCTAGTCACGTCCATCCGGAGCCGGAGCCTTGCTCCTGCCCCTCACTGGTGCTCCCATACATCTAGGTGTTTCTTTAGTGCTGGTAAAGCTCTGGTTTCTGCTTAATACTTAGCACCTTTAACTTGAACAGTTAAAAATTCTTCTATAATCATGCACTATGGGCTTTAACTTTTCTTCTGCTGGAGTAATGACAAAACAATTGTGGAACGAGTTTTAAAAGGTCAAGGCACAGGACTAGGTCCACAGAGATGGATTTGGCTTCCAGCACATGGCCTCGCGAGCCGCTGCCCAGGATCGGGAAAGCAGGTCGCAGCCCCAGCACTCAGCGGCCTCCTCCTAACCCTGCTGAGATAACCACGCACCTCTGGTAATAGGAGAGACCCGAATACTATGAAACTTCAAGATACCTAGAGGCCGTTCCATATTCCCAACACATTCTGAAATATCATCAGGACTTTCACAGCTTGAGATACATTTTTTTTCTTCTCTCACCGAGAAAAAGGATTGCCACTTTGCACTGCAAGGGAAATACCATTATTATAATATATAATCGATTATTCTTATGGGCAGATAGAATAATCAATTATTAATTAAAATGTGATCCCATAAGAAATTGAATACTTAATATCAATGTGAGCTCAGAGAAACCCCAGAGATGTTTTCAACAGCAACTTGTGGAGTCACGTTTCCAGGTCCAAACCACATTTAGTCCTTCCTGATGTCTATGTTTGCTCTGAATAAATCCAGTTAGTTACATAATTCAGCTACAGCTCCTGGAAACCACAGCCTGTATTTGAACACTACAAAACAATATTTCAAAATGCTGTCTGAACAGAGACATATTAACTAGCAAAAATAAGCAAATTAATAAATTGTGTAACGAAATGAGGAAAAGATAAAATAACAGTGGTCAGGAGCAGCATACTAGGCTTAGCTGAGCAGAAAGTTTTCCAGCGTTCAGCGCTTTGTATTTCCTAATGAAATATGCACAAGCCATCGCAGCTCCTGCCCTGCCCCTCGCGAGGTGTTCAGCCAAGGATACTTTGGAGTTTCACGAGCACAGAACTCATCAGAACAGATCTTCAAAAAGTGGGAGTCGAGATATTTTATTAATGGCCAGCACTCTCCCCAGTGGTTCTGCTGCTTATTTCCAAAGATTTCAACCAAAGGGCTTTGGCCAAGCAGCCCTGGGGGTGCGCCCAGTTGGCCTGGGCAGCGGGAGGGTTCCTGTGTACGACTTGTTCTACGTTCGCTCGCGCGTCGCTTTCTGACTGCGTCCTCCCCGCTCCGACCGCTCAAACCATAGAGGTGCAGTGGCCTTGAATTACTGGTTAGGATTTAAATAGGCTGTAATTTTAGTCTTACATTTCCAACTTCCCAGGTAACTCGCCGTGCAGGCGCGTGTTTCCCTTTTCCAAACAGCTCTGAGGAGGAGAAAGCCCCGGCCAGGGCGTGAGGTGAAGGGCCACATCTGCCTCCCGTGCTCGGCGGCCCCGCCGACCCTCCTGCCATGAGTGTGACATGTCTTCCACCCTCCAAGGTCCTGAATACTTCCCTGCTGCTCCAGCGGACTCTTCAAGGCTGTTTTGCTCCGTGCCTAACGCAGCACCTATCCAAGAGCACAAAGACGCAGAGTAGCCTAGTGGAAGTCAGACAGTGAAGCAGAACACGACGATGTTCGGCACTGCAAAATGCAAACAGTATTTTTTTCACTACTCTCCTCTTCTTTTAAAAAGTCTTTAAGGCCTGTGGAAGTAAAGAAACACATGCATTCAAGTGCCTATAGAAACAGACATGAAGGAGAAGCAGACGCTCTATAGGGAGATTAATTGCTCTCTCCTCCAGCAACTCCTCAGTTGCTTGGAGTAAATGGAAAGCACAAGATATGCTCTGTTATGGACAAATATTTATGGCTACTCTCACTGTGACATACACACACGCATATTTGTGCACATAATTCCTACATATGTGCACTAGGTATATCCCTTATGGTTACCCTCAGTCCTGCAAGAAGCTCCTCGGGAAGTTACTTCCCTGGGAAGGGAAACAGGACAAAAACATCATCCCTGCGGTGCTCCCTTGGGTACTGCGGTCAGCACAAATGGTAAAACGTTGTCTCCTTTCACGGATTAGCGAGTCCCAGCATTTCTCCAAGCAGGGAAGGCGGCAGCCGGCTCCCGCTCCACGGTGGTTGCCAGGGCTACAGGGTTGCCGGTCGCCCGGGAGACGCGCGGCTGCCCGATGCTAGGCCTGCAGGCCCGGAGCCGCGCTGGGCCCCGGTGCGCGCAGGGCTCCTCACAGCCCTCCTGCTCTCCAGACGGAGCAGCCCGCGGGTTTCCCTGACTTGAGGGACGCGGATGGTGAACGTGGGGGAAAGGAACCAAACACAACGAGCCTTCAGAATGGACTGTGACTCCTAATTGCTCTTACAACACTTCCTCTGTCATCAGGATAGGTAATAACAACAGATTGGAGGTGCTTTTGTGCAGAAGGAAGGAAAAAAGAATTGCGGCAAAAGAAGCAGCTAATGGCTCTGCTCTAATAGCAAATGCCTCAGCTGCCTCTCCTTAGGAAAACATTTGCTATTATACAGTTCCTTCTTACCAGAATAGACCCATTCAAATAAGAATGTGTATTGGCGGGTAATAATCAATATCTGTGTATCCAACCTCCTTTTCAGATACCCTGGAGTCAACTGGGCAGAGAATGTAACCCTTGGAGCCATTGTAGGGCTGGCATTTGGCCTGCAACCCCGAGCAGCCTCCAAGCCCAATGCCGGCACCGTGACTCGCAGGAGATTCCTGCATTCCTGCAAGCATCTCCTCTAGACAGGGATTTTCTTGTTAATTCCTGGGATCTGGTTGGGATTTGGCTTCTTGCTGGGATCTTCTTGATAGTTTTAGTGTCTCTGCTTGGGATGCAAACTGTTCGCTACAAGACACACACATGCGAGCGTCTCTGCTTGTGCAAGGAGACACTTCTTAGTCTATTCCAGAGAGCACTGGACACTTTACACACAATTTGAGCTTAATAAAATCCAGTAGCAAACACCATCAAAATAACTTCCTATCATTCGAAAACCATCAATACTAGAGTATCTATGGTTCTAAAGCTGGAGCTTTGGTCTTTTCCTGTCCCACATTTGGCTCTGACATGGCAGCGCGGCTCTTGGAGCAACACTACAGATGTCCTTCACACAGGGCGTTCGACCCAGGCTCAAACTCCTGCTTCACCGCTGGCAATCAACAGGGAAATAAATATATCCAATGCGAGCCCTGGGCACCCGTGTGCCTGCCCGGCGCAGTCGCTCCAAGGGCGCCTCACGGACCCGGCCTGCTCCTTGGCAAGGAGGCAAAGGCGGGCGCGTGCCGCGGGAACCCCACAGGTTCCAGCCTGCACCTCGGCTCCCCGCTCCACCTGGGCTTGAGCCAGATCCTGAATGCACTCTTAAAAATCCATTTGTCTACCCAAATTGTTCATTTCTTCCTCCAAAATGCCGTGAAAAACAGATTTCTGGTAGGACTAAAAGCAAGGAATACAGGAAATCTGAGTAGCACTGGTTTGCAACCCATATCCCTAAACTTTATGCCATACTTCACAGCACTGAGTCCTTTTCAAGGTCAATCCTGAGCTTCTGAGGCCCTTGGGAAGGTTAAATACTAGAATGTGCTCAGATATATTCTTTAGTTTTGTCTTCTTTGAGAAGAGCAAACACAAGGAAGTTAAACAACTACCATGCTTAGCTACAGGAAAAACTGATCATTTGTATCTGACTTCAGATATCTCTGTAATTTGGAGATAATGAGAGCAGGAGTAGAAAATGGGCAAAGGCTTGTGCTTTTATAATTTTATTATCCTCTAAAACTAGTAATGTATATGTCATTACTGAGCAAAACGACTTGACTTCCAGAGCTTGCCTTCTTTCACCACAGGAAAACATATTCCAGGATTTTATGTGTTATAACATGCCTGGGGAAGGGGCACTTGCAGCAAAGGAGCTGGAGGCAGGATCTCCTATTTGTTTGACAGTAGAAATGAAGGGAGCTTTGGGCATCTTCATGGAGGTTTCTCTGTTTACATATTCTGTAGAAAGTAGCAACCTTTCGTAGTTCGTGCAGAAGAGCTCTTCTGGTTTGCACATTTAGCAATCATTATGGATGAGATTTTGCATAAACAAATTGCTGTTTTATATATCCAGTGTGTATTTAATGTCATGGGCATACATACAGCATGATCAGTTTAAAAAATAAGGACATATGCTCTAAGTCATATTTGAATGCACCCTAAAAGTATTACTTTTAAAAAATATATATTAAATAATGCGCAAGCAACTTGCAGTGCCCAGCTTGGCTGCAAACGCAGGCTCTTCCTCTAGATGAGCAGGAGAACTTTGATTTGCAACGGGAGCTTTTTCTGATCGGAGGTACCAGGTGTCCAAAGGGATTGGTTTGAAATCTCCGCACATTTTTATTGTGTTGCAGGCTTTTCGTGTTATTTTTTATCCTGCCTCTGGTTGGTTTTGTCAGGATCAGCTGGCAGCAGCGCAATTACTCATGGAGTCACCGTTACCACATTGCGCTCTAATTCTGCACAGTGAGCAAGGCAATTTTTTCATTAATAACATACACAAGTAGAGTCTATGGAAACAAAATCCAATTTCTAGGGTGAGGGTTAATAAACAGGCAGATGTAAATACAAGCAGGAAAATAAATAAATAAATAAGCTTCCTCTACGTGTCAAAAATATTGCCTGGAAACAATCTGAATGTTTATAGGCACTGGCGGTTCTGGGTAATCAGCAGCGCGATTGTGCCCTGAAACCCAAGGCTCCGGGGTGACTATTTTCCCTGTGCAGCCCTGCACCAGCGACCTGTCTCCATTCCGCATCCCCAGGAACCCCCCGTAGCCGTGATTCACCGGAGCTCTTTGCCAAACCAGCATGTGATAAGAGCCCGGGAAGCTGCGGGAATTACTTGCGCGGGTTCCATAGGTCCCAGGAAGGGAGAATTAAAACAGAAATAAGTTACCTCCTCCTCTCAGAGCCTGCTCTTCCTTCTATGTAGTCAAAAATTAGAATTAGAATATTTTCTGATAGCTCTGGAAAAAAGATATCTGAATCCAAATGACTAAGAAAATCCCTGAGTCCCAGGTTGAGGAGGAAGCGGCCTCCCCGTCCGGCGGCTGCGCAGGCCTCTTGCCAAGGGGGTGTTACCAGCTGGCAGATGCTACCAGAAAAGAAACAACTTTGATGGAAGAGCAGAAGAAACGGAAAGGGACAGCAGAGATTTTTCAAAGCACTTCATTTTCTGATGTCACCTCACTGGCATTCAAATGCATGGCAAGTACTTATTTTTATGAAGATCTTAGTGTCCTCTTATTAGGAAAAAAAATCAACAAATGTCACCATTATAACAAATAATGCAAAGAGCCCATCCAAACTCACTAATTGCAACAATGGAATGAAATTCCCTCATAGTTTTAAAAAAGTGTAATATATGACACTGCATTTCCTTTTGCTGTGGCCCATACTGGGCACAGACGAGGATCGCATGGTGTTCCGTGGCGTCCCGTGCACCCGCCTGGCACTGAAGCTGCCCGGGAGATTGCCCGGGAAAACACCCCATTTCCTGAGAGGTTGCCTAGACGGTAAAATTAAAAGCAACATGAAACAATTAGAGCGCTAAAAAAATATACATTATTCATGAGGTGCTAGTCTTTTAACCATGGTTATAAAGCAATTTGTGAAATAATGAGTAGCAAAGTAGCCAATATTTTTTTCAGCAGGGAGGCACTTGCTCCGGTTGACTCTAAGTGCCTTTCAGCACTTTTATTCTCTATATTTAAAAATTCTTCTTTAAAAATTATGCAGCTTCCTCTGTTCTTCTGCAATGGAGACTGCAGGATGCATAAAAAGCATTGCTGATGGAACAAGCTCAGCGATTACTTCAGCTATTACTTCATAAATAGAAATTTGCCAGTATTATTTTCTACTTGCATGCCCATTACAGACTGCACAGGAGAAAGTCTTTTGACTTGCTCTAAAATCTTATTTTCAATTTGTTTAAATTCACTCTAAATGCAGGAGACAGTTTGGTCACTGATACCCAGTGCAGAAAGAATGCGAGACAGGGCTCAAGGAAAGACCAAAGTGGGAGATGGTCAGAGAGAGATGGAAAGGAATGAAACTTTATGCAAACAATATTGAAACTGGAATCATCTGTTGGGGTGGCAGGATGACACCCCGGGTCCCAAGAGTGACACCCCGCAGCCGCGGCTGTGGGCTGGGTGTCCCCAGGGCCAGGGCGTCCCTGGCTGCGCTCGCCCCTTACGCCTCATCTCGCCAAGCAGGGTCACACTTTCTTTTTTTTCTTCTTTCAAATATGTATTTTACAAAAATCAGCACGAATCCCATAATTTATAATTGATTAAGATCCCATTAGGAAGCAGCAGTATCTGTAAATCTCACCTAATTCAAAGGCAAATCAATGCTAAGTATATTAATACTTTTAACATTTCCAATTTTTAAGTTAAACACTGTGCAAATTACAAAATCTTCATTTAATTATTTTAATAATCTTGTTTACAGATGACTGTGAAAATCAGTGAAAACTAATTCGCTTTGACTGTTCTGTCTGCAGCACTGACAAAAATAGAACAATTTCCTCTTACTGTGGTCTGGAAAGTAAAGAAAAAGCTTTAATTTAATATAATCACAATATGCTAGCAGCACATGTTATTTTCCCACTATTCTAACTTGGCATTTTTAAGATTGGGGAAGGAATTCCTTCCATGGGAAGATTCCATTTATTTTGGAAAACAAATGTTCAATATTATCTTGGTGGCATGTTTTATTTTAGCTTAGAAGATTTGTGTCTTAAACAGTGTTATCTGCCTCGCAGTATCAATATCCAAGACACCTACTGCACTAGTTCATGTGCTGGAATCATTCACTAATTGTCAGCAATCAAACTAGGGAGGAATTTGGCCCAAGGTGATCATTAAGCTTTGGGAGCCCTCTGGGCTGTGCAAGGCACTGGCCTTTGCAGAGAGGCAAGGACGAAGCGCAGAGAAACACAACACAGGTCATGAATGACCCTCATGAATCAAGAAGCTTCTTAATTCCCAGTTATTGGTACTATCCTTACTCTTTACTGCTAATATGCTAGCAAAATAAAATGTAATTTCACCATTTCCAGGGAATCAGCATGTTACTTAGCATGAGACTGGCTCTTCATGGTCTTTGCAATTGATTCTGAACCTTTGGATGAGATTTTCAGCTCTTTTAGTGCCCAATCTAGAGCTCCCCAAGGTTTAGAGAAGGAGTTACACTGACTTCATGGGAATAAAGGATGTGCTTTAACACAGAGAAAACCAAAGCATCCATTTAAATACTTATTATAAAATGCAAGGACTATTTTCCACTTGTATTTGTTACTGCTTTATCTTCTAGAATGCAGTTTAGTGAAATGTGCCATACATAAAACAACACAGAGAAAACAGGAAAGTTTCTTTGCCTAAATATATGTGCATAAAATATGAGAATTGGACCAAGAAAAACAAATTCTATGACAAAAAAACCCACAAATGCCATCATGAAAAAACAAATGCCATCATTGCCCTTTTCATCACTGCTCCCTTTCTGCAAATCCACAACTCACCCAAGGGGGTCCCAAAGGGGACACAAATCCCTCAGATGATGGGTACGTGTCCAGCCACATAAGCAAGCTCTGCCTACCCGTTAACAAGCAGGATACATCTCTTGGTGTGTAGGGGATGTCTAAGGATAGGAAACTTAGTCATCTGCTCATACTGACACTCATTACAGAAATACCTTCCAAGCCCGCTTTTTGGCAGACTTATGTCTTGATTTCTCGTGTCTTTCGGAAAGGAGGGTCTCCAGTGTAGCAGCCTCTGTCATTTCAGAGTCATGTCTACCCTCCTAGTACACAGATTCAGAAGCCTGAATGTTTCAATTATTATCCTCTGATTTCAACTATTCAATTATTTCAGTTATTGACTCACAGTTTTCTCACTGACCTAGTTCTACCTGGAACAGATCTATGCCAGCACTGTGTCGTTATCACAAGTGCTCCTTTTGAGGCCTTAATAAGAAAAGTTATGAATACAGTTGCTTGCTTTCAACATACCTGCAGATTATTTCAGCATACAGAAGACTTTTCATAAATGAAAACCGTATCCAATTAACAGTCCATTATTCCCTCCAACAGGGCACAGCAGACACACACAATATATGTTTCCTAATTACTGCACAGCACTATTAACATTGCATTGCACGTGGAGTAATTACAGTTCAGATGCATTTAAGCATTCTAATTTTCTTCAGGCTTGGCACAGTCCTTTTCTTTTGATTTCTGAAACGTGAACTCTGATCTGAGGAAGGGAAGAGTGTGGACATTTCCATTGTTTAGCAGGGAGGAACAGGATTTTCATTCAAATGAGCCAAAAAAGAAAAAAAAATGAGAAAGAAAAGTGGTCTATACTTAGGACAGGGCATAGCGAGATTTGTTAATAAAAACTCAAGTACATGAGCAACTACATGCTGCTCTGAAGCAGCAGGGCGAGTTCAAGCATCCGGGACCATATCTAGACAAGCACTTGATAAGATACTTGCATTGAGCACCTGAATCACCCATTATTACTCCTAAAGAGGCCAACTTCCTGGGAAAAGAGCCGGCTAAGAGCTGGATTTAGTGGATATAATAGTGAGAAAACTGCATTGGTCTGATACCAGTCTCCACTAGAGCTGCCCCAAGACATCTGCTTCAAGGAAGGGAAACGAGAACTTTCATAAATAAAATTTCTTTCCATCACCCAAAGTTTGGAAACTTGTTGCAAAGGATGATTTTCTTGAAAGAACCTATGTCCCTGAGAAGAAACCTCCACAGGGCTCTAGCAGAGGGAGACACTGTTATCGCAGGCCTGAGTGATCAAAGTTCTCGAGAAAATTGTATTTCGTGACTGCTGTATGCAATAAAAACATATAACATGGAAACCAAACGGTTTATTCCACTAGGTTTCTTGTACAGGAGCTGGTCTCATGGCCTGGAGATCACTGCTCCAGGTGGAGCCGGTGGCACCAGGAGCACTGGGACATAACGCCCTGCCCTCGGAGCAGGTTTAGCGCAGTCCAGGTCTGTGCAAGTGCCTTCTATTGCACCAGTTAGAGGCTATTAAGCTGTCACAGGAGCTAATTACAGCATTATGCTTTAAAGAAGCATTTTTAGCCATTCCTCACATATCTTCCTTCTTGCCAGCACCAGGAACACTGAATCCTGATGCCTCATCACTGAGTTCTTGCAGGATGGACTGAACTAAAATGTCCTGATTAATTTTAATGATAGGTCATAACATTTTCTGCAGTAATATTTTTCTTCTCTTCAAGGAAGATACTGGCTTGTTTGACCTTCTTATGGAGACAGAGTTGAAGAATTTTGGATATTAATAACCACTAATAACCATTAGGTCTAATTTCAGGGACAGACCAACTGAATTTCTTAACGACTGCTCAGCCTGGGCATTGACTTAGTGGCCTTGAGGCCATTTTCTCCATGTGTAATGGACAAGAATTTGCCTTTTTTCCACCCTCCAATAAAATTTAAGCTTCCACAAGTTGCACATAGTTTTAGCTGGAGTCCATTAAGGAGAATCCAGTTGCTGCTTTGGAAGTCCTAAAGAAGAAGCAGAGCCAGCGCGTGGGCAGGTGCCAGGATAGCGGCAATCGTGACTTGCAGAGCTGTTCCAGCTCCACGTGGGCAATCCCCGTCTCGCTCCCTGCCGTGAGTAGGATTGTACCACACAGACGGGATCCCACTTTTATCTTGCTACGAGAGAAATATCTAGTAAATAAAGTACAGACATAGCTAATAAATAAAGTACTACTTTTAGAAAACTGTACATAAATACTCTGTTCTTAAATGCTACTTTCTAAAAGTGGTATTTTAAAGAAAATAAGAAAAAAAGAATAATCTGTGAAAAATTTATCCAAACAATGATTAAATACATACTTCTACAATTGTGAAATTGTAGAACTTCTTACTTCAGCTTCTTCCTATTGAAGCAATCTCAGTCTGAATAATGATTGCAGAAAATCTTCCGTTTTGGATAGATTGGATTATCCTATTCACATTCTACAATTTCCCCAAACAATACAGCACATTTGTGCTTTTTTCTACTTCTTTGCATAGAAATATTGTAATTTTCATAAATTATATGTTTGCAGTTGGAGATAAGCATCTTTTGCACCTCTTATATAACCCAAAGAATTTCTCCATCTAACAATCTGAATTATCAGCATTTCCTGAAAACCAGGGTTATGGAGCTCAGATGAGTGTCTCTCTGATTTTTTCCATCAAATCAGTTACAAGCTGTTTTTCTAACTTCCAGTGCTCTCAATTCATTCCAAGATGTGGCAGTTCATTTTTGTTTCTCTGAACCAAACTTTAGCAGCAGAAGATGCTTTAAATGTACCACAGCGTTTCTTGTGAGCATTCGGTTCTTTTGTTTATAGAAGCCTTATTCCAGAAGGACTACAATGAATAATGCAACAAATCCATTTAAAAAGCACCCAGCTTTGTTTGGGTATTCTGTTATCCTGGGTTGTACTCTAAGCCTTCCTGTTGTTATTTTATATACAGACCGATCTACAGACAATTTGGATTCCAGCAAACCTGGGAAAGCTGAGGCAGCAGAATCATGCTGTCCCCAGAGTCCTGCTCTTCCCCGTTAGGGAATAACAGCACCCGTGATGATGCTTTTCCTTGAGGGATGTGTTTGCAGCGGGAGGAGAGTGGAAGGGAATCAGTGGGGACATCCCTACCCCTGCACTAAGGGCTTACGCTCCCTTGTCACAGCTCAAGCAACAGCCCTCGGATGCAGGTGGCGGAGGCTGCTCTGCGCTGGGCCCCAGCTACCAACCCTGGCAGCCAGACTGATGCTTGTCGTGCCCATCTGCAGCAGTTACTGCTGTCATTGCAGCCTGCTAAATACATCTAAATTAAATGGGCCTCCAATAGCAAGCATTTTCAGACAAATGTCATTTGCAAATTACAGATGGGAACCTTAGAGACAGGAAAGCTAAGTGAGTAGCCTGGTCACATTTGTTATGTGTATAGTCCAGATAAGAGAAGTTCGCCAGATCTTTTGTTCTCGAGGCCGCCTGTGCTCACAGAAGAACCTAGTTACTTGCTCATCTAGACAAGACCAGCGCTGGTAAGAAGGGGTGGCACTAACCTGCCCATGGACTTAGCACAGCAAAGCGAGCTCGAAGCCACTGCAGCTGACAGCCCCGCAACAATATGTTCCCTTAAATCCTTTCCTAATGCATGCTTATATCTGAATTATCCTACTTTTCATTTTATTCAGTGGCTCTCACACATTCTACCTGTTGGTGGATTTATGGTAATCCCATACATTATTAATTCAAATATTTTTCAGCAAATTAAGTATCGTGACATTTGTAATAAAGTAGCACAGTGCGCTTGAACATCCATGTCTCAGAGCTGTTGATCTTCCATAAGACATTGTTTCTCTTGTTGATATTAGAGAAATCATGCACTGACATTATCCACATGTAGTGTGTAGGAGAATGTTTTATACTAAAATAGCACATGGACAAGCAGTCTGCTTGCCTAATGCACACACAGCACTAGCAGCAATGCTCCTTGATTTGCCCCATGTTATTCAACTCATCATAAGCAACCGCACAAGAGCGGTGCCCTACAAATTTCTTGGACGGTCACCATTTTCTCCTTCGTGATTCCCAATGATTCCCTCTTGCTTGGGGTCCATTTATATCTCTCTTTCTTCGCACGCTGTCCCCTTGCTGTGGGATATTTCCTAAGCAGGGATGAGAGCTCTTCACAGACAACCCCAATTCTACTTTTAAAGCAAAAGAGATACTTTACTCACTAAAACCAAGGAGCCAGAGACAAGTTATCATCTCATGTAAATCAGCTCCATTAACCTCAGAGGAACCGTATGAGACTAGCCAGGCTGAGAACACGGCCCTGAATTATTCTCTTGGTAACAGACTTGCTTGACCCTGCACCCTAAGACTATGGCTACAAGATAGTTGTTAAACCTCAGCCTTTCATAAGCAACCGGGATTTCACACAGAGGAGCTCAGATATTAAATGCAAATTAAAATGTGCACTGGGGATTCTCATTGTGCACTTTCAAGATCTAGTGCAACCCTGAGATTTTCATTCTTCTTAGCTGAAAAGAATTTCTTTCCTTACCTGTATATGTTAATTGAGATTGCTGCTTCAACCTTATTATTTCCATCTGAAAGCAACAGAGGATTCCAGTGTCTGCAGATGTAAAATATTGATTTACAAAGAAAAAAATTCTTTGCCTAGATTCAAAATAAATTACCATGTTTCTGTTGGCTTTTCAGAAGCAGACACCTCCTTTTACTGCAGAGATGAGACAGCCAATGCAGAGCCCTTAGCTAGCAATGGGCAAGAGAATAAGTGCTTCCCAAAGGGCTGTACTCTAGGGAGTGTATTTGAGGTGCTTTGGTAAAGATCTAACACTGCAGTGACCTCAGAGAAGCTTCCACATTATCAAGCTGATCAGGTCCTCACTAAATGGGAGAGAAGAACACATAAAATGGTGATTTTTTCCCCCAGTCACGAGGATACCACATCGGCACTAGTGGGTCTGCTGCAGCCGAAGGGAAGAGGTGTGAGGACGGGGGCCCAAGGCCCTCGCCAGGCACCCCCGTCCTGCTCGGAGGCGGCCCGAGCACACGTGGAACCAGGGAGCAGGAGGGAGCTGGGACACGGGACAACCCTGGCCACTGCCTGAACGTCCTGCAGTGCCCTGCAACGGTGTGAGCAGACACAGCCCAGTCTGCACCCAACAACCAGACACCCGGTGTGGTCATGTTGCTCGTGGGGCGTTAGGGCAGATAGAGCCATCAAGTACAACTTTATCCATGAAAATAGCAACCTGCCCTTCCAAAAGCAAGTGTGTGGCATTAAATTAGTTGAAAACTAATTAATGGTGCCATTAATTTTAAACCAGAAGCATCATTGATGTTACAGAAGACACTGGGCAGCAATACTGCAAATTATCTCTTTTCCCTGTGGAGAGGCAAAGAATAAGACTATAAAAATGATGCTTAAAACTAACATAAAACTTTCATGATTTGTGTGCAAATTCACCTTTCTGGAAAAGGTAATTATAGAGAAAGAAATAGGACTTCGGCAAAGCAGAGCAATGTCTCTGATATGGTGCCACAGATACAACTACCAACACAGTTCTCTAAACCAGGGAAGGTGGGACCTGTTAGAATGGATTAAAGTAGAAGTCACACTGAAAGTACCCGCTAGGTTCAAGGGACTTCACATGTCAGATTTCTCATGGACCTATGCAAGTGTTGAGCATATTTGATCTTTGCATCAACAAAATGTAACAAAAGATAGGAGCATGTGAATCAAAAGTGCAGATGCAAAAGCTGAGAGGCAGATTCAACATGGAAAACTGCAAGGGCACATAAGGAGAATGGTCCTGAGGCCTGGAAAAACGAGGAAGATTCTGCATGAATCAGGCCAGTGCCCAGGGACCGACAAAAAGTTCTGCTGAAAGATAAGGCCTCACCAAATGGCAGCGACAGGAAGATGCTCTGCTTAGTCACAGAGCGCTGATGGGATACAGCCATAAAAAGATACGTGTAAACCAACCACATCAGACTACACTGCCAGCTGGTGATGCACGAGGCATTCGTGCCATGATGTCAGACACCAAAATGACATTCTGGTGATGATGGGACACAAGTGTAGTCCTGGGCAAGCGAGATATATTAACCCAAGCAGGAAAAAGTGCAGACAAGGACGGCCAGGGAGATCCAGGAAAAGAGAATCTATTTTACGGAAGGGTATTAAGAAAAGCTGGTGCAGCAACCCAAGCAAAACGACAGCTGAGCAGGAGGCACAACGGCTCTTAGCATAAATATATGAAGAGGAAACAATAGGTGGGAAGAACAGCTATTTCAGCTAATGAACAAAGTTTCTATAAGTACAAGCTGGTATAGACTGGCTTTGAATATATATAGGCTGCAAATAAAAGATTCCTCATCATGCAAGGAGCGTATTCCTGAAACAACTTCACTATAGGAGCAAGCAAAGCAATCAGCCTCAAAGCAAAAATAAAACATTTGTCCCACAGTTGCTGGAGATAGAAAATAACTGGGCTTGATAATCCAGAAGGCCCTTTCCAATCTTATTTTCATGCTCCTGCCTTGTTCATGCTGTGATGGCAGAAATAATTTCACTTAAAAGACATAGAGTATTTAGGGGAAAAACAAACCTAAGTTCATTTTTTAAATCTTGGCCATAGGGGAGAAAATGTGAAAAACCTCCTAGTAAAGAGCTGAAACTCTCTTATGAATACACTTGAATCAATACAAGGTAATTTCACTCCAAAACTGAACCGAACAGCAGCAACTTCTTGTCAGGACAAATTACGTGGTGGCAAAGATCCGCCAACTTGTGCCTCAGTTGTGTGTGTGCTCCTGACTGATGTTATTCTCACTAAAAGCTACCTACCACCAAATGAAATGGATGCTGTCAGGTGGTTTATGCCCAAAATTCAAATCAACCTTGAAATTTTTACAAAATGTCCTCTGGTTTTAAAATATATGTATTTTAAATTCATAGCTTTCTTACTGAGGGAGAAAATCAACTGGCAATAATCACCACTTGCATTTTTTATTCTGCTACTGCAGTAGCTGGGAAGGTTCTTCGATTAACTAAAAAAACTACCCTGCCATCAGCAAGGGGAGCAGAAAAGCCAAGAGAAATTGCCTGCATTCCTAAGCAGCACCTGAAGGAAGGAAGTGCTGGGGACGTCAGGGCATGGCACAAGTGCCCCGAGTCAGTGGTGGCTCCAGGAGGCAGTTACGTGCGTGAGGAAGAGGGTTTCTGCAACTGCGGGGCTGCACTAAGGACCCCTTCTGCTGCCTGGAACCGGTACCCAGGGCTGCGTGTCAGCACGGGTGCTGCGGGATGGCCCAGCTGAGCTCCATCGTGCAAGGGGAATACGCGGAATCAGTTCAAATCAAGGAAAATTGGCACTTGGAATCGGTTCTTGACAGGTAGAGCATGTGTTTCTATTGAGAGAGGCATTTGTGGATGGGATCTACTTGCCTGAGCTGGGGGTGGGAAAACAAAGCTCCCTCGGCAAAGCGCTGTGTGGATGACAGCATGCAGAGGAGCAGGCCGAGCACCCAGCGGCCTGCCAGGCAACCCAGCCCTCTCCGCACACTGGGGAGGTGCCTTGGGACAGCTGCCACGTCCACCCCTCCTGTCCACTGCCCTCCCTCATGCCGGAGCCTCCCAGCAGCTTTATGATCTGCAGAAACCAGGCTTCAGTCCAGGTACACTGATGTGAATCAAGGGCAAAGGCCTCCTCTCCCCCTAGCACGAACCCCAGGTCAGAGCAGAGGAATTTCCTAGCATGGTATTTATGATGTTGGATATAAAAAGTCAATATCCTTTTATCTCTTCCTTCAAGTTTGCTAGGGAAACAGCAACAAAGAGAGAGAGAAAACACATATAAAAATTTTAACAAGTGAAATCCATGTCAGAAAGATGAATATAGGGACAGGTGAAAACAAAGGTACTTAAAGGGGAAATGCCAAAGGGGTGGCTCTGGCAATTAAAACTAAGAGCAAGAATGGATGATCAAAACAGAAGAAAATAGCATCTTTCAGGTGGAAATTAGCGCCTTATTCAAGTCAACCTAACAGAGAATTGGCTTGTACTTCACTGCAATGCAATCGAATTAAATCAAAGCAACTTGAGGAACTCAGATCAGGGCACTTCTGCCTCCTCTGAAAGATGGGCACTTCTAAATAGGAAATACGCTCAGGTCAGACTGTGGTGATAGCAAATAAACAAGACCTGTTAGCCTGGGAGGCAGAGCCTCCTAGAAGGGATGAGGGTTTTTCCAGGGACTGCTTTGAACTTTTTCAGGAGAGAGCTCTTGAAATAAATGGTGCTGGGAGCAACACTGCTCTCCTGCACAAAGGAGGTCTGCAGACCTCCAAACCTGAGTTAGCACAGAAAAAGTTCTGCATCACCAGTTCGCTATCAAATACCTAAACTATGCCCTGAACAAACCGGCTCTTTACGTTGTTCTGAGTCATAAAGAAGCACTATCATGTCCAAGAATCTAATTTGCAACAATTTTGAAGCTATTTTATACAGATAGAGTCTAAGGGGGCTTTAATGTAAATGAGAATCAGGCCCTGTGCCTCAGACTCTATTCTAGCTCATGCATCTGTACAATAATAAATACTTAATTACCTCCTGGGTTGTTTGGGGGCCTAATTAATAATGAGTGTAAAGTGGTTTGAGATCCCTTGGATGAAAGACAGCACAAGAAGCACCAAGTACAAAATGTATTTTATGAAACATAATGTTTGATAAACAAGAATTCAGCAAAGAACAAGGATACGGGTCTGACTGGCACGTCTTCCTCAGGGTCCTGCCGCCCCGCGGGCTGTGCGCGCCGCCCCCCGTGCTGGCACCGGCCCCTCGGGCAGGCAGGGCCCGGGCTCGCCCCACGCTGCACATGGAGGCACTGCAACTGGGTGCTCCACACACCCTGCGGGACACAGGGCCCTTCCTGGGTGCGGGTGTCCCAGGCTGAGCTGGGCGCTTGTGCTGTGGAGAGGAGACTAGTTTTGTGACCCGTCTCTTAAATGGAGCACTTGAAGACATTTGCTAAACATTCCTAAAACCTAAATATAGGTAAATTTTAAGAAAAAAGAAACCTGTATGACTGGTTATAGGACTGGACATGGATATGACAGGACATAGAACTGGAGGAAAGTGCCCGGTCACTAAGGCCAGGCTGCCTAACTATTTAGCCAGTTACACCCCTACAAAGAAATACAGCTCTGTAAAGCCTGAATAAAAATAAGTAAGTAAAAAACAGGAGAAAAAAGCCTGTTTTCTGAGTTTTAATAAATGTACCTATCATGCTCTCTCTGGCCTATGTGTATAAAGCCAGTCCCAGCTACAAATGATCTATATCAGCTCCGTTGCCAGGTCCATCCCAGTGACTCAGCGAGCAGGATCGCGCGAGCAGGGCCGGGCAAGCACCACGTGCCGGTTTGCACCGCGCCGCCCGGGGCGGCCACTCCGCGCTCGCGGCTCGCAGCGCGGAGCCCTTCTGCGGGCAGAGACGGGCAGGGGCGGACAGCAGAGTGCTCGAGCGAGGAGTAAATGAGGACGGTTTTCAATACGGTGCAGTCCATTCATGTGGCTGCCGTAATTCACAGGATCACAGAATGGCTGAGGTTGGCAGGGACCTCTAGGGATCATCTAGTCCAACCCCCTGCTCCAGCAGGGACACCCCGAGCATGTGGCACAGGGTGGCATCCAGGCGGGTTTGGAAGAGCTCCAGAAATAAAGAATCTTTAGCTGACCGAAGTGAAATTAATTTAGTTAGAGGATCTGTTTCTGATGAGAATACTGCAAAAAGAAAACACGATACTACACCAACTAAGGGTGCAAGGGGATGGAACATCCCTTTTGTCTTATTACAATAAAAATGTTTAAGATACAACCAGTGGTGGCGGGAGACTGATCCTAACTGCAATGAGCTACATGCCGGCTAGGCAATGCAAGGAGAAAAGGAGAAAGGAATAAAGAGGAGGGTGTGTGTGAAAGCAGGGTCACTAGGGAGGATCAATGCCCATTTGGACAACTCACAAATGCTCTGATACTCCTAGTAATTCATTGGAGTGGCCTAAAAGACACTCTCAAATCAATACATGAACATGCTGTTAAGTGCTTAAATGGATCTAAGGTGCGCGCACATTATTTTCAAGCATTTGACTCACTAAGTGGGTAGAAATTTGCTTTTCTAAAATCAGCAGGTAGTGGGGCACACAGTATCTATCGATGAGGTGCCTTTACTTATTCACTGGAAATTCTTAAGCCTGGAAAAGCTGCGGTCGAGGAAAGGCCCAGGAGCATGGTGCTGCCCCGAGGGTTTTACAGCAGCGGGAATGGCCTCGCTGGAGGGGCTCTGCCCGCCGCAGGGATGTGTCTGAGAGCAAAGAGCAGAACGGGCCTGCGCAGTTGCCTTCTGCAGGCTGTTCCCCTCCCTCAGCACCACTGCGATGGCAGGAGTTTTCACCAGGAGAAGGAAGAAACTGGGGCCATGGTGCCCTCCTGCTCCCCTGTTCCCTCCTCCATGCCCTTCCATGTGGGATTGGAGGAGCCGCCGAAGGCTCCACAAGGAATCCTGCTGCCCTGGAACAGGGCTCCTCGGTGGGAAGCTCACCCCACCCAGCCAGGGAGCACAAAAATGCATCTCGTTTGGCAGCTTCGTAGGGGGGAACTGCAGCATTGTCAGAGCTCCAGCATTTAATTTATGGTGCGGATCACTATCTGTAATGTACCTGTTAGGTCCCATTGATTCCTGTCCCAGCAAGCCCTTTAGCTCCACTTGATTCATTGTGAATGTTAAAAAGATTGAAATAAAACCATCAAAAACAATTCTTTTTCTATTTTTTTGTGGCAGGAAAATAAATACTCAGGCCAGTGAGTGCACAGCCTCTGGGTTTACCTTGGCTGTACTGTATTAATCCATAAAGAAGTGCGAGTCGAATGACGAAGAATTTTTTTTTTCCCCAGAGCTACATGTCAAATGCACAGCATATAACCCTTATAATTAAATTGGAAAAAGAGAAATAAAGTAACATTGGGCTCGATTAAAATCAAACCAATTGGTTAATTTCATGTTTAATGACCTAGCACATTAAGAGGGCAGTATATGCTATATATATTCTAGCAAAGTGAAATACCATTTAGGCAAGCCTGTGAAGCCTTGCTCCCCAGAAAGAAAGGAACAGAAAACACTGTAGAGGTCAGAGGCTCCCTGCGTAAGGCCTGAGGGCAGGTTTGGCCAGCAGAGTCTACTGTGTGGTCAGACACAGATATCTGACAGGGATGATTTGGTCTAAGTTTTAAATATGAGTGTGTAAAAATACCACTTGCTTTAAGGAAGCACATCTTTAGTATGACTTGGTATTTTAAGATCATTTTATTTACTTGTGTTGCGCGCCGCTCTTCACAAAAGTACAATTTTAAACATGGTTGGAGCTACTGAAATACCTGTTAAATGCAGTGACATCACTTTGCTCATGCCTTCGCTTCTGGCACCCGGTCAGTATCTCAAAACACGTACAACAGCGTTGGGGCTCTGATGTGGCCATCTGCTACCTGCATGTTGCTGGGCTCAGGTCAGAGAGCGGCTTTGTTCACTTGGAATTTCCTACTCGGCTGCAACTGAAATCTTCTTTTCTACTATAGTATTATCTTTTAAAAAAATGTTTGAAAAGGCTACTGATCTGAAGAAACCACAAAAGAAAATAAGTTCATTTATCCTGACCATAGGGTCAGTAGGTTTAGTCTTCAAATCCAAAGTTTCTTTTGTTTTAAAGGAAGGAGGTTTGTGTTTCAGTGAAGCTCTTCCACCCGCCTGGTGCTTCATCCTTCATGAAATGAAAACTGAATGCTACAACTTTCACTCCTAGAACAAAATCTTCTTGCAGAAATACGCATTCTTAAAAGTCAATCTTACAAGTTTAATAAATCTAGATGAAAAGATCAACAAGCATCAACAGAATGAAAAAAGAGAATAACCTAAAATCACCCAACCGCTGCAAAGTCCTACAAAAATGCCAGATGAAACAGTAGGGACATTTTTAAAGAATAATTCAACATCTTCTTCTGAGAAGAGCCATATAATAGCGTGCGGACAAAGGCACAGACAGCACCGGAACAGTCCTGCCTGCCAGGCCCCAGGGGTTGGCAGGGCCCACGCAAGTCGGGGTGGCTCAGGGCTCCCCTGGGCTCAGGCTCGTGCGAGGGAACGTGCAGTATGGAACGAAGTGCCCAAACAGCGCAAATGCTGAGGCGCTTCCCTGCCCTGGCATGGAGCTCCCAGCCTCAGTCACTTCCCGCCACGCTCTGGCGGTCCCGCACCGCACCGCTCCACCAGCAGCTCTCATGCCCATAATATGCCACTTCTCCACCCTGATTAATGGTCAAATTCTTAAAAGTAAACATATTTCTCTAGCTCAAATTCTACACTAGGAGACAGTGTGTTAAAGGATGGCAGTTCTAGTTATTTGCAGTTACTAAACACATTCATCTTTATTTTTAAGGAAGGATTGAAATTTAATAATGGTGCATGGTGGGAACTGAGAGATTTATTTACTGTGTTAGGAATGATTTATGAGAGTCTTGTTATGGGAGAGAAAATGACTGCAACTGAAGGTGAATTATGGTGTGCACAGTTTAACCACATAACATCTTAAGTACCTGCAAAATATCTTTAGTATCTATAACAGCATTAAGGATCTGATGAAAAGGAACACAGTGGAAATAGCCAGTCAACTGGAAACCCATAAAAAGCAACCCAAGTCTCTCCTGAAACTCAGACTAAAACCAAAATTCTTCTTAGCTTCGGACTAATTCAATAAACATTCTTCCTCTTCTGCCATCTGTTCTAGGATAGAAAACTTCCCTTCTAGTTTCTAACTAGGCCTCGAGCCTAGTTAGAATCTGCCTCGAGCAGGTAGATTCCAGAGGAACTCACAGGCCTGGGGAAGGGCCACACAGACAGCCCTGGAGATGGGGATCACTCCCAGTGCGGCGCGAGGGTGACACTACTGCCCAAACCACTGCCCTCAGGCTCTTGCCCGCACGCGAGCACTGCATGAGGCTGGGAATCTTCCCTCTCCACCGGCAGGAGGCCGGGAATCTTCCCTCTCCGCACTGCCCATGCAGCTCCCGCGCCCGCTCCCTGGGACTTCACAGCCCTCCCCGTGCTCTTGGCAGCTGGGCGCGATGCACCGGCGCGTGGGCGTGGGCCCTCCTGCCTTTTCTTTTGTCAAGTGGCAGTTTCGTAGCGCTGCCTCACAGGAGCAGAGTACCCATCGCTGCCCGGGTCTGGGCTTCTGCTCAGGGTGTCCCAGGCTGCCAAACCCAAGAGGCAGCGCCGGGTTGCGGCTGTCCCGGCTCAATGCCCTGCGAGGGACAGCAGAGGGAGTTTGATCCCCTTGAAGTACACTCACTGCTCTGCCCTCCTCCTGGATACCTTCTTGTAAGGGGGAAGGATTCTTGGGGAGAAGATTTTGTGAAAAAAATATATATTATGAGATGTACGCACTGGAATATGGAAGGAAAAACAAAGTACACGATGCCCTTCAAGTCAAGAGCGCAACCTGTGCTCTCAATAATGCATTTTGGATAGAAAGGGCTCTAAAGAACTAGTGTGTAAATAAGATAATTAAGCAATTAATTATCGTTCACCAATTCAAGTATGGTCTACCTCAAACTGACAGTCCTGATTAACAGCTGAGATTGAACACTGATAATATTTATGGAACAACATGTTTAAAGAGGATTGGAAGAAAGGTGTTTAACATATAGTGCATTTTATACATAAATATAGTTCTATACTATCTGACAAAAAAATAGATCAGTCTTGGCTGTCAAACCATAGGCCAAAATATTCTAACCTAGAAAAATAAAATGCATCCACATTTTGGGATGTGGCCTAATTATATCTTATGAATCCCAGGGAAATAAAACGGGAGCTGCACTCAGCATCTTTGAACGTTGGATCGTTTTTATTTAGGATACCTAAAACGATCTCTAAACCAGGTCGGCAGCTTCAGAAGCTGCACGTGGAGGAAGTGTGGCCAGTTCCATGAAGTGGCCACGGACCTCTGCTACTACTGCAGAAAGACACTATCTATGGCATCTCTGCAAGGCAAGGGTCCTGGAACTGTGAAGTTGGGATCTGGGTGTCACAAACGACCTAGTCTTACTGCTAAAAATGTTTCTGTATGAAAAGAAAGCATGAAAAGATGAGATTTCAGACATTTACTGACTGCAAATCAGCAGGCGTAGCTTTGTGGGTTGGCCAGAAAACAACCAGAACATGGCCAGATTGAGGAGTAAAGAGAGAGCAGGCAACAGGCTATACCCTGCTATACCCTGTTTGGGTGATGGAAGTGCTGTGAACATGTAGAAATATGAAGAGAAGTGCAAGAACAGCCAGTCATGGAGTTTCCATTTTAGGGATAACTCAATATTTCAAAATTCAGTTTTAGCTTGGCTGTCACTGACATGATTCAACACTGGTGTTTGCATCACAGCAATGCTGAAGATAGGTTAGAAAAGAGCATAAGATCCAGCAGTCAGTACTAAGTGTCTTCTGGTCTTAATGGTTAAAAAACATAACTTAGTATTTTAGTGTTGTGTTATATTATCTTGTAGCAACTCCTGTGCACAGTAATATATCACTTCTGATGACATGTATGAAGATATAATATTGAATAATCCATAGAAAGGATGAAAATATGAAATGAAAGTAGGAACTTGTTCTTTTTAATGGACTCAGTTTCTATTTCATCTTTTATTTTCTCACCAAAACTCACACAGATCTTGGTTTTACTGAAAAGTTCATATTTTCATCCAAAGACCTTTTTAATAAAACTGTCCCCACAAGTCTTTAACTGGGATATCGGCAACCTGAAATGCACAGAATATGTGATCCGTATGGAGAACCCTACATTTTTCAGAAAATATAAACTAGCAGATGCCAGAAAGACATTTAATCTTTATATCATTATGTACAGTGGCAAAGACTCACACTAGAAACAAACCTAGTGAAACCAATCTTTAAAATCTGCAAGAACATTTTCTTAGGATTCCTCTTAAGCTCTAACCGCCCTTCTGGGATTCCTTGGGAAGCCCCACCGCAGCCACCGCAGTTTGGAATGCCTTTGGGCCTGTTTTCCCTAGCTGGTGCAGTCAGTTCCCATAGCCAAACCAAGGAGCTCACCCCTGTGGTGAAAATGTTGCCCTTCGTCCTTGTGGTTAGAGGCTGATGTGGTGGATGGGGAGGAGCGGTATCCGCGTGGCCTCCACATCACAGTTACCTCTGCAAGGAGGCTGGTGGCAGCTTCAGGCTGTGACTGCCATGAAGCTGGCACAACATTAATGGGCTTTGCTGGCAACAGCTCTTACCCCACTGTGTCGGGCTGCCCTATAATTAATTTCACTGGAATTAAGAAGATCACATTCTGGGTAGCAGAACAAGGCTGACTGCTGCTTCTTTCTCCTTCAGATGTTTACTGTAGTTACTTGGTAGTTATTTAACAGTCATATGTTAATGACTCTTTTACTGAAATATATTAGCGTGACACTTTGTGAAGAGCCACACAGGAATTTTCCATGTCGGAAGTTTCCTTGGTGGGGGGGGGCACTCTGAAAACCCCAGGAACATCCTCCACTGCAAGTATTTACTTAGATGCTGCTTGAATGGAGGGTGCAAATCCCTTTAGCTGGCTCACAATTTAAGTGACTTCAAAAGGTAGTCTTTGAAGTTTAGGAAAGACCTTTGAAGTGGCCGAATATGCAAAAAGGAACTTAGAGTGTTTAGCACAAAGTACAGAACTTCATTAATTTTTTTTTTTTTTTAATTATAAACTATAGCAGAGGAAGCAAATCAGGGCTGCGCTGCTAGCAAAGCCCTGGCGCGTCTCCTGGGAGTGCTCTGGAGCGAGCGGCGCCCGGGCTGCGCAGAGCACGGCCTCCGTGAGCAGCCGCTCTCCTGCCCGGCCATGCACCCGGCGGCTGCCTGGCTCCTGCTGCAGCCCTCGGCACTGCCCCACGGCCCGGCACAGCCCCACAGCCTGGGAC
This sequence comes from Crypturellus undulatus, assembly GCA_013389825.1. Classification (NCBI taxonomy): domain Eukaryota; kingdom Metazoa; phylum Chordata; class Aves; order Tinamiformes; family Tinamidae; genus Crypturellus; species Crypturellus undulatus. The sequence continues at coordinate 208,593 of VWPW01012684.1, read as the reverse complement.
CAGCAGTGCTGCAGGTAGTCTGGGACAGGCCTGGGCCACACAGCCTCCTGCCTTCCAGGTTGCAGCCTGGGGCCTTCTAGGCACCTGTGATTTAGGTTTCTGCTGATGGGCCTAGGAAGGAGTGCTGAAAAACTCTGGGGAGGAAACAGTTTACATGGAGAGAAAGAAGCGGGGAGTTAACTTGTGTGAGTAACCATGGGGACCGCGCGCGGGATGGAGTCTGCGCGCAGGCACCGTCTGCAGGCACGCAGCGGGCAAAGGGGCTGGCGGCTCCCGGCGTGTGCAGGATGTCGTCTAGCCTCCAAGAGGCCATGCTAAATGCTGAACAGCACCGAGCTCAGGCCCCAGCATGCCAGCTCACACACACAGGAGCGCCCTTGCCGAGGGCACGTCCTGCAGCTGCCCCTCTTGAATGCCGCTTCGGGCATGAGAACAGACTGGGGGGAAGAGGTGTAAGAAAAATCCTCCAAGACACCTTTAAAGCAGAACATAATTTGCATTGACAACTTCTGTCTATATCTGTTTGGTAGCTGTGAATACATTAGTAGTAGATGAATGTCGTTATTTTGATTACGGAAACTCTCCCAGCCTGGCGTTTCCGTCTGTGTGATGAGAACGCTGTTGCGCTGCTTTGCTCTGCTGACCTTGGAGCTCCCAGTTCTTCCTCCCTCAGGCAGGACAGGGGGTTACCTGAGAGAGCCTTTGCTAACACAACTGCTTCTCTCAAGAACAAGATGTTCCTCTTGTCCATGCATTGCGTCGCCGCAGCACCTACCTAAGCCCGCCCTGGAGCTGCCATGTGTTGCTCACCATGTAGGCACAAGCAAAGAGGCAACAGATGGACTCAGGAAACAAACGGGGAGTCCAATGTAACAGTGAGACAATATTTGGGGAGAAGGAAAGGAGAGGTCACAGCACACCAGCTGCAGAGTCACTCGGAATTTTGTCAGCATATGGGGAGAAAAGGCTTTAGGAGGGGATTTGGAGGCAGACGACAACGTGGCTCTGTGCAGGCTGGGAGGAAGCTGCTGCTGAACATGAAGATCTGTGCTACATAGCGAAGACTTTAGCAAGCTGGTGTTACTGGGACGGGGAGGTGGTGTGCTGGTGTGCTGATGTTGGAGCAGTGAGGCAGGGGTATGGCGTGAAAGCTGATAGATTCCTGTGGGACACACATATTCCCCAGTGGGATAAGTAAAGAATCCCATGGTAAGTAAAGAAAAAGCATCCCAACTGCTGTAAAAGGAAAATTACAACAAAGCAGCAGAGTCACTTGATCTAGCACAGAAATAGGGAAAATGTCCCAGATAAAACAGATGCAAGGTTATAGATATTGTTGTAAGAAATAGCAAGCTGGCCTAGCAGATGAACAAGAGATCTGGCTATGAATTACATATACTATATAAATTAAGAGTTATAGATTCCAATTTTCAGATAGTATAAACTATTTCAGCTTCAGTGACTTCAGAAGTTATATGCTAATAGAGCAAGGATGATTTACACCCTCTGAAGAGCTGACCTGCAGTCACATAAACTTTTTAACGATGTCAGAAGCAGAAATGTTCAGCATTTGAATTTGCCCAGTGGCAACAAATGGGGATTTAGATCTTTCCAAGCGCTCGGATCACAGAGAATACTATTTGATGGACGTGGATGATATGTTCTCAGTAATTGCCATTTAATTTCTATCTGCCTCTCTCCATTTACTCTTTTTTCATTGCTTCCCCTGCCCCCTCTCATCCCACCCTCAGCCTGAGGGACCTTTTTGTTTCTCTCCTTGGCTGGCCCCCTTTAATAGGGCCATGCCTTGTTATTTTATTACTCCTTAAGTGGTCCCTTGTGTACTGGAGCATTGACTCTCTATATCTGCCTGAGCCTCCCGAAGCTGCAATATGGAAGTACTCGGCCAGGATTTATTATGAAGAAGGTGGAAATACATGGCTGGGCTGGTGGCAGTTGATTGCCAAAATACAGGCATTTTTTGATGTCATCTGCTTGACAAAACTACTTTTTATGTGGCAAAATTGACCTATTCACCTTTTTAATTTCATTGCTTTATACAATTTTTTGCTTGCAGATTTCCTCATTTTTAAGAAAAATAATAGGTATCTGTTCATAATATTAAATATTTAGAGGATTATAGGAAGATATGGTCAAGTCCTATATCCATTTATATTACTAGCAGTCTTGTCCTTGACTAAAAACACAGTATCAGACCTGGTATATTACTTTTGGTCAAGCCCTATGTAGCTTTGTGTATGTGTACATAAACCTTACAGAGTCGCGTAGCTTTCCACATACAGCCAAATTACGAAGCCCTGACGACAGCAGTCTCCAAATTTCAAGTCAGCTCCATCTACTTTGTGACTTTCTAGGCTTGCTGAATCATTGCAAAGTGTGAGTCATGCTTAGTATTATTGTAGTCTATTGTGTCAGATATGAGAAAAGAAAAATAACAACATTTTTCATAAACAAAGATTTAAAAATCTATCATATACAAGCAATGATTTTGTATTCTCAGTAATATTATTTTATATCAGAAACCTCACAAATCCTGTTATGGATTATAATAAAAAGATTTCTGTTCTACGAAATCATTGATTTGCTGGTACGAATTTCACCAGTTATCAGGATTGCATTTGAGATGGGAGCATTTGGAAGGGTGAGCACTGCATGGGGTGGTCAGGGTTGGCCTTGGTAGCCCAGGGCAGCTTCCACATCCCTTCCCACTGCAGCATGTGCTGGACGTCCTCTCACGGCGGCGAGTGTCTGCACAGTGAGGGAAGGGACGTGTTACTCGTCTGCAAGACAGAAAAGTTCTTAAGAGCATTTTACACAGTTGTCAGAGTCTAAAATATGCCATTTCCTTTAGACAAGACATGAGGAAATGCCACTGAGGAAGAAAAGGTAAACCTGTAAAATATTTTATGCGCCGGATGGTTGTGATGCCTCTAATTCTTTCCTATAAGACTTCAGTTCCAATCACTTATTATGCTTTGAAATTTTACCTATTCAGACTTGATAAAAGTCAAGTCAGCTAATTCTTGTTAGAGTCATACGGACTCCTGTTCAGTGTGAAAATTTCACTAATGAAATACGCTCACCAATAGCTAAGGAAGAGGCATAGGAAAAAAACTGCTTCTCTAAGTTAAAAATGTCTCATTAAGAGGACAGGTACCACAACAATATAAAACAGAGCTTATATTTAGGGTTAACGTCTTCCTTCCTCCAGTCCTAAGAAGTTCTCTGCCATTTAATTAGTGCACACTTATCTCCCAGCCTTCACCTGAAATGCTGAAAACACAGCATTAGGTAACATTAGCTAACACAAAAAATACAGAATGTGATTGTGCAAATAAAGATTATTCCATAATGTGTTCATATGAACTCTATAAAATTAAAGTTCCTGAGGGTCCTTCTTTATTTTTGCATGCTTAGTTTTCCAACCTTAATATTTTAACTTTTCTGCCTGCCACCTTTTCTGAAAGAAAATCATGGAATCACAGAACTGTTAAGGTTGGAAGGGACCTCTAGGGATTATCTAGTCCAAAGCTCTGCACACGCAGGGCCACCTAGAGCATGTGGCACAGGGCTGCATCCAAGCAGGTTTTGAAGATCTCTGGAGAAGGAGACTCCACAACCTCCCTTGGCAGCCTGTTCCAGGGCTCTGTCACCCACTGCCAAGAAATTCTTCCTTAAGTTCCTGGGGAACTTCTGGTACTTCAGTTTGTGGCCATTTCCTCTTGTCCTATCCCTGGCCACCAGTGAATAGGGGCCAGCCCCATCCTCCTCACTGCCTCCTTTGAGGTACTTGTACACACTAACCAGGTCCCCTCTCAGCCTTCTCTTCTCCAGGCTGAACAGGCCCAGCTCCCTCAGCCTCTCCTCATAGCGCAGATGTTCCAGGCAGATCACCCTCGTAGCCCTGCACTGGACTCTCTCCAGCAGCTCCACTTCCCTCTTGTACTGGGAGGTCCAGAACTGGACACAGTTCTCCAGATGTGGCCTCACCAGGGCTGAGCAGAGGGGCAGGATCACCTTCCTCGACCTGCTGGAGACGTTCCTCTTAATGCACCCCAGGATCCCATTGGCCTTCTTGGTCACAAGGGCACACTGCTGCCTCATGGTAAACTTCTTGTCCACCATGACGCCCAGGTCCTTCTCTGCAGAGCTGAATGCTGCACTCAGCATAAACATTTATAAGTTAAGGCACCTTGTAAGTCAATACATTGCCTAAACTAGCTTGACCTTCATGGTATTACCAAACCATTACTGCCTTTTCACCAGGAGACTCACAAGCTTATTCTGGAGCAGAAGGACACGTAGAGCCTTATGCTTCTGAGGAGCTGCTGTGAGGAATGTCCTGAGCCCCAGGACGGGCAGCTCCACGTCCCGCGCAGGTGCACGATCCTCGGAGCAGAGCTGCAGATGCACACGGAGCTCTGTGGATGCATGAATCAGGGCAGGCCTGATCAGTAACAAAACCCAGAAGCTGCTGAAAAATAAACCAGGTGGTATTTTTTGAACTTTGTGGTCCAGAAATAAATATCTTACGTACATGTCAGTACGGGTTCTACGTACTAAATGGAAAACAGCAGGTGAACACTTCTGGGCAGGGGCTGCTAATTTTTTAGCCTCTATTAAGATTTGTAAATGAATAAAGTTGAACATAAGGCATGAATGTGATAACACTGAACTAAATACCAAAATATGCAAGAAGCAATTAGAGGTGAAAAAAAGAGAGAAGATAAAGAAATTCACATTACATTTAAGTATGGAATCACAGAAAATTGGGACACCTCATCTGCCAAAGCAAAATTAAAGAGTGCTTCAAGTGGCAGGATTGCAGTCGAGCCCTTCGCTGCTAGACAGAAAAAGCAATAATATTAATGAGGTGTCTGCGAGCTATCTCTGCTAAGTTTCCTCTGTAGTTTCGGGAGGCTCTCTGAGGAGTACTGGCTAGCATACAGTTTTGAGCTTGTAAAATGCTAGAGGGAACACATTTGATCACTTGTGTGCAGAACATTTTGGAAGACACCCGTCAAACGGCAGCGTCTCTGCGGGGTCCTGACGGCCGGGCTGCCCGCGGGGAGACCTTGATGGCCGAGCGAGGCCAGCAGGAGCAGCCGGGCTGGGGCCGGGCACCCTTGTGGCGTGGCTGGGCACAGCAGCCGGGCACCAACGAGACAGCTCCTTGCAATTAATGAAGATTGGTTTGATCTTCCCCCTTTGCCCAACTCTAGCTCACAGTCAGCCCACTGCTGTCTAATGTACCTAACACTTTGGGTTATGGGAACTGATCGGTTTACGCTGTTAAAAAACGACCCTCTTGTTATCCCAAAAAGAAAACAAAGCTTGAACATTTCAAAATGTAGAAGTGTTCCTGGAGCCATGAACATTAATCCTTGAGCTATTTTCCTAGCTCAACCTCCTTTCCTTCACTTTCCCTCAGACTTTGAGATACTTTATATAAAGAATGAAGAACAACTAAAAGTCCAATTTTGGACAGAAAAATCCTTTCTTTCTCCTTGCCCCAGGACATATTGGATTCCAAAAAGCTACAAGAAAAATCTATTTGGGATTTTCTGATATTCTTTCTGTCCTGACCTATTACTGTCTCCTCTCTTACTGTGCTGTGAGAACAGCCAGCTAATAAGTGATGTGCAGAGGCTTCCTGCGTATGTGGAGCTCAGGTGCTGCTGCTAACCAGTAAAATCCAGGTGGTTTCTCATATAAGGTTAATCTTTTTACTTATATAAGGATATCTTAGAGGGATAATAAAATGCTTAACAAATATTATGTAAACTTTGCAAGATTTGAAGCATCCTTGGATGGCAGGGAGGGGTAGGTCAGAGTTGGTCATGAATTCCCAGCTTCTTAAACTGCAACATCACCCTGTTTCAACTTGTCTTCCCAATTTATATTTTTAAAACTTTAAATTTGAACTGCCACTTCCCTGCCATTTGCTGCTTCCTAAGTGGAAGGAAGGAGTTAGCTTCATTGCTTTGCAGAAGGGTTTGTATTGGCGGCCACCAGCTCCAGCTATCCTAAATAAAGTTGAAGTTGGCAGGAGAGCGCAGGAAGAAGAAAGGTATTAAATAATAGAGCTGAAATTGAATACATCTAAGCACTGCAGTCTGCAAGAGGTCTGGGACTATCTATTGCGCTTCTCAGAAACTGCTGTGTTGTGAAAACAGCTGGGTTGCTGCTGTCATCTGACTTCTCTGTGCATTTCTAAATGAACAAAACCAGGCTGCTTGATGCAAAATAATGAAAAGTTTAATTTAAAAGGGCAAACATTTTCACTGAAATTGGCATTTTGATTTTATTCTGTTCTTTGAAATTGTGAAGATTAAAAAGAAATTCAAGAAAACATTTATCATCCAAACCTCAGCGTTGGGAATGAATGGGTTCCCCGGGCGCTGTTCTGCAGCGGGCCGTGCCGGGAGCGCTTCACTCTCCCCCTCCCGTCCTCTAGCCCGAGGCGCCCGCCCCAGAGGCAGTGCCTGGAAGAGGCCTCTGCCAGCACCCATCCCGAGAACAGCGTGTCCCATCCCGGGAACACTGTGTGGAACTGCAGGGCAGCTGTGGCTCTGTGTGGAGCTGCTTTTACGGTCACACTGGGGCTGCTGTTTTGTCATTTAACATCTTTTGTTTCTATAGATCTGAAGCCCCTGTAAGGCTAAATACTAAGAAATCTTCATTAACATCATACTCACTGTAGATCCAATTACTGTCTCTCATATACACACACACACACAGAGGCAGATATATTTATGCACACACACACATCCTTTTTAGATTTAGATTTGGGGAAATAAGACATTTAAGTGTTAACCCCTTTCAATTTTGTTTGTGTTTTCACATGCATTCCAAATGCTCTTCCATTTTAAATGACATCTTTGAACCAATGCAAGGAGATTAGCCTTTTAAGTGGAAATCAGACATCAGGTGCATGTGAATTAATTGGCAGCAGAGACCCTTTCAAAGGCAATTCACCTCCTGTATGACAGAAAGCAAACATCTCCTTTACAAAAGCGGTTTTGGACTTCATTTTCTTTTTCTTTCTGGCTCTTGAAACGGCTCAGATGATAGATAAAGACTTTTCTTACCTAAGATGCCCCACTGGGGCAGAGAAGGGATTTGCTTGGAACTGGACCAGCACAAACTCTGGTTTACCCAGGTGCAGCCCATCTCTCTGAAACAGTTCTTAACTTAATTATAAATAGCCCAAATCAAACATTTAACTCACGATCAAAAAAGTACAAAAAGTGGATATATGAACAGATTTTTAGCTATATTTTGAAGGAAACATTTTAAGTCAGCACAGTTTGAAACCCCCTTATGCTTAGAATTGTGGCATGGATAAACTTGCTGAGTTGACTTCAGTGACTGTTATTTTACTTCTAAGTAAGTAAACAGTGCCCAGCTCACATCACTTTGCAACTGTCAATATTTCAGGTAAAGGGAGAGATTGTGCAGGCAGCAACAGCTGAGAATGTAACTATTCCCAAAGTTAAGGCATGACCCGAGCCATTCCCAAACCTTACTTGCTTCCATCAAGGCTCCAGATCATGCTGCCCTCGGGAACGGCATCTTGGGTGCCTGTCCCACCTCATTTCTTTGACCTGGGCACGTATCTCGCTGAGGCTGGCAGTGTGCAGGGCTCTCTGCTTCACGCTCTTCCCGACCCACTCCACACTTGTTCTAGAGACCACCAAGAACCTAGTCATGGAGGCTGTGTCACACCAGCTAGCTCGTGCTGGCTAGTCGTCACTTACATTCAGATATGCTTATATATGTTAAATGCATCTTTAATCACCTCCCATGTCCAGAAATATTATACTTTCTTATTATTTATTCAGATAAAACACATGAAAAGACTGTTGTGCACCACATGGTCTAAGTCTCAGCACTTGGTTCTTGGTAAGGGATGAAAGGTTGTCAAATCCCTTTTAGTTTCTCCCGGCGAAGGTTGAAGGAGCACCCTTGAACTCCGCAGAGCTGTGTTTTCCAGAGGATGCCCTGCTCAGCACTGACCCCACTGGTACTTTCCAAGCCCTTTCCTGGCCTAACACATCACAGCAGCCTGCGAAAAAGGGGCAAGAGCCTGAGCTGGGAATGCTGCTAACCACCCACGACGCGCAGGAACCTGCCAGGTCTCCCACCTCTGTGCTGGACCAGGCTGTGTTTATAAGGGGTTGTCAGAGAGCAAGTCAGTAATTCAGGTTGCAAAATCGTCTCCTGACGGTCTGTAGTGGCTTGCAGTTATTCCGGGCACTCAGCGCTGGGGTGGGCGCCCGTGAAGCTCCGCAGCGCCCCGGCCAACCCCACCAAGAGCCGTTCACCCAACGCCACCGAAGCGCCACATGTCCTTCTGACCTGCCTCTACATCTGTAGAGTTGTGAAGGACATAAAAGTTCCTGTAAGACCAGCCCTGCTTTCCCAGTAGGAAATACCACACTGCAAGACATCGGAATAGTATCACCTCATTTCTCCTAGTCTTGTGCCTTTAAGTCTGCTTAGTGCTAAGGGGTCCCTGGTCGGAGGGAGGGCTTTGACACCTTGGCCTGCCCTAGTGCCACCTTGTCACTCAGTCCCATTGCTCCTCTGTTAAACACGTAGGAAAACCTGAGCTTTTAAAACTGAAGGGGAGAAAAACAGCCGCCCGAGAGCAGTAACCCACTAGCAATGTCTGTGCTGTGAAGTGCGAGGTTTGCGGCAATCTCTGCGGGGAAGAGCCCTGTGGCCAGCAGCGTGTCCCTTTAGGGAAAGGTGATGGCAAGAGTAACGCGGTCCACAAGGCAGCAACTCCCGTGACTGAAAATTCAAGCAATAATTTTAGGCAGGACAGAAGGAAGGACGGAAAAGTGATGGCGAATAGAGCAAAAATGGAAATATTCAGGAAAAGTCGCTGTGCTGCAGAAGCCAGAGATGCAGCTCATCTGGGGAGAGAGGGGATGGTTAAAGAGCAATGGATTAAACAGGACCATGTGCACTGAGAGAGAGAAGTGAAGGGAAATTAAGGAACACTAATGATGGACCCAGTGACCTTTGCTGTTCCCGTAATTACAGTCATTATGTTCTTAGGTTATGCAATTCTCTCATGTTTATGGTTTGTATCCTATGAATAGGACCCTTAGTGTTAAAGTAAATCAGGACTTGTGCTATTTTCGGGTCTAAGCCAATAATTAAACAAACTAAAAAAAACCACTTTACATCCAACTCCTCCCCCCATGCTTGAATAACAGAATGAGATACAAGCTGCCAAAAAAGGAGATATTCAGACGTAAAGCTGCTCCTTCTAAAATCTTCCCATTGCGTCTATATATATCAGCAGCAGCAGGGTAGATGAACTAGTCCACGGACTTCTTCCAGAACACAGCGTTGCAGACCTCAAAAGGTTCAAAAATGAGTAGTTAAGCCTCAAAAAGAAAAGGTCACAAGATCATTTAAGATAAGGGATTTTTTAAAAGTATATATTTCTAGGCTTTTTTTTTTTTAGTTTTTGAACCATTAGGATATACTTTTGCAAAACTCTGAGTCTTTTGTGTACAACTAAGGAGTGAGAAGTGCATTTCCATGCCCCTCGTTTGAATGAGGTGTCTCTAACCATTGAAGCCTTAGACTTTAGCCACATTTTTGAAGATGCCTAAGCACCTAAACATGAAGTCAAAATGTGTGAAATGTGATTTTCTGCCTCTTTAGGCACCTAAATTCTTTTAAAAATCTGTCTCTTTACGAGTGCTGCCCCTCACGTGAGGCGCAGCGGTTGTGGCACAGAAGCCGGTGGCAGACGGGGTGACGCGTGGCCGCTCGGCCGTGGTAGCCGTGCGCATACCCAGGCCGCGGCCCGGCGCTGCCCCGCTTGGCCGGGGCAGCCACGGCAGGAGCCTCGCGTTAACTGGGATTATGCAAGAGGAACTTACTTTCAAATAATGAAAAATTAATAGCTGATTTTAACTAGCAATTAAGCTGCACCACTGTCGTAACTCCTGCTCTGCTTCAGCCACGAGAGAAGGTGGCTGTGAGCTTCCCCTTGGGCCTCCCCGCCCCAGACACACGGCAAAATGCCCAAGGCCAGGGCTTTGCAGGGAGCAGGAGCAACTGCAACGAACACTTTGCTCCGCTGGGCTCCGCTGAGTCACGTACAACACACAAGCAACCTATTTTCCCTACTACAGAGTGTCTTTTTACTATTGTTATACATTCTTCCTGCTGCTGAAACGGTTTTGAAATCAGTGGTGCAGGAATGCTATTCATTTCAATTGGAATGAGCGAAGATTGAAAATAGTATCCATGGAGAGATCGACTGCGAGGGAAGATCACGGCAGGAGTTGGCTCAGCAGCTGGCTCAGCTGCCCTGCATCTGCTCTTGCCACCAATTCGCAGTGGGGTTCCAGCCTGCACATACGTGTGCTAGTGGGGTCACCCCCACCACTGTCTCCATCCCTACCAGCAATCCCTGCTCCTAGCAGATACTTGCAGAAAGCCGACACCGTGTCTTTAGGAACTGGATGAGCGAAGAGAACTGAAGGTCTGGAGGATGTCCACGTGGACAGAGCTTTCTGGTTTCATGTTAGGGCTGGGCCTATGGGCCAACTACACATATGGGCTGGTATAAGGTACATATACATATACATGGTACATATATATGGCCCGCAGATGAGAGCGCCATGCACGAGGCGAGCGGGGCCACGCGCTCACCCAGTTCCCGCATCCTGGGCAGAGCTCCGCAGGAAGCCGTTTTGCACCATTGCTATCACTCCCAAAACAAGGAAAGCTGTGAATTGAGCTAAATCGCTAGTCGTCTGACACAATGGAATGGAATTATTGGAATTATTACTTTCTTTTTGTTTCATTTTGAAAGCACAAAAGCACTGTATTTCAAAGAATTTCAGAAAATTCCAAGAATGATGGGATTTAAGACTGCAACAGCAAAACTACAGTGTGTTCACAGATGATATATTTTAAAACACCATTTTTAATAACGTCCAGTAAATTATACAAGAAAGCCTGATTTGGTCATCCTATTGATTACATGAGTAGAACCTGTAATCAGATTTTGTTTTATATGGCATGGGCCAGGTAAATTTTAACTGAACCTGCGTGAGTGAGTTCAAAGAAGCTGGGTGACCAACAGCTCACGTACATTTATACTCCGCAGAGACCACCTGGTGATGCTGTTTTGAATATGTCCAAGTGTTTTTTGGGAGGAGATCAAGATGCTGCTGTGGCATGACGAGGAACTGTAAGGATGGCATTTTTCCCAGAAGATGGGGTTATTCGATGTTTGACCAAACAAAGGACAAATATATTATTTGCAAATTCTCTGTGAGAAACTCAGTTTGATCAGAAATCTCAGTTCTGTTTTTGCTTGGTAAACAACACATTTTAAAATGAGAAGCAAATCTCTATTTGTCAAAATCTGAGTGAGTGACTATACTTAAAATGTTTTAAAAATGTGAGAATGTGGAGGCAATGCAGCTAATGAACCATGTGAAAGGATTTGACGGCGCTCAGTTATTTACTGCTGTTTCTTCTGAAGAAAAAGAAAGCTTTTGTCAGGACTACTATACAAACAACAGCGGTATCTATGCACTTTTTTTTAATTTTAAACCTAATTTTACAGAATAAGATTTTCACAAGCAAATTTGTGGGTTTATATCATATTAGGTATCAAATCAGACAGTCTTTGAATGGACATTTCTTCATCCAACCTACAAGTAACCTGGTCAGCCCACCCCATGTATTGCAATATTACACTCCTTCTGCTCTCTGACGTAACTTGGATAATTATCTCCTCAGCTCTGAGTTAAACATTAGAGCTTTAAATGGTTGTCTCAGTTGCCCTTAAAATAAAAGACCAGCAAAAACACTTCAGCAACATGTTTCCGAATAAGACCAGTGGGGCAAAATTAAGATGGTACCAAAAGAACTAAGAGCAGTGGTATGAGATGACAAGTAGAAGTGCTCCTGGGTGACACTCACTGGGGGAAAGAAAATTAATCTTTATAAAATTATACTTGATACTGTAGCTAACGTATAATACTTGGGATAGAAACCGTGTACAACGCGAGCCCTGTACTGAACAAATGTTACAGTTCAACAGTCCTGCAGACCATTTGCTGTATTAGTACTTCAGAAAATTTTAACCAGGAGAGAACTGTTTTTATTGAGCTATATCAAGAACAAGACAGCGTTAAACTGCATGAAATGAAAACATTCACTAAAACTTCACAGAAACATTGCACAAACCGCAGCATGCAGCCATGGCAATGTAACAGCCACAGCAGAGCTGTGGAGGCTGCTAAATGCAAGTCCTGGGTGTTTATTGCTGACCGACCCCTAAGCCTTGAGCCCCAGCAGCAGGTGCAAGGCCGCTGCGCGCAGTAACTGCGAGGGATCTGTGGAGCAGTGCGAGGGATCTGTGGAGCAGTGTGAGGGATCTGTAGAGCAGGGCGAAGGATCTATGGAGCAGTGCGAGGGATCTATAGAGCAGGTCGAGGGATCTACGGAGCAGCGCGAGAGATCTATGGAGCAGTGCAAGGGATTTACGGAGCAGTGCGAGGGATCTACGGAACAGTGCGAGGGATCTGTGGAGCAGTGTGAGGGATCTGTAGAGCAGGGCGAGGGATCTACGGAGCAGCGCGAGAGATCTATGGAGCAGTGCGAGGGATCTATGAAGCAGTGCAAGGGACTTACAGAGCACTGCAAGGGATCTATAGAGCAATGTGAGGGATCTAAGGAGGACTGCGAGGAATCTATGGAGCAACGTGAGGGATCTATGAAGCAGTGTGAGGGATCTATGGAGTAGTACAAGGGATCTGTGGGGCAGCACACATGCCACAGTTACACATGCTTAATTTCTCAGGGAGCTCCAGAAGAGCCTTATTTGAATAACACTGAGAACTTGAACTTCTAAAAGCTGCAGAGCATCTACTTACCAGGAAAGTTAGTTAAAAAGAGTGACTGGAATTTTTGATCAAAACAGTACTGCAAACCACTAACTAGTTTCAGTAGTTCATAAAAGTACATTTTATGCTGCTTTGGGCTTGGATTTGGTAAGGACATCAAGCACGTCCTTCTTACCTAGATCAGTGTTTAGAGCCAGGGACTAATTCAGGTTGGAAGGAATCTTCCTAGGACATTTAAACCATGTCCCTGCTCCAAGTAGGATGATCTTAAACCAGGCTGCTCAGGACCCAGTGCAGTCAAGCTCTGTCCAAAGTTGGAAGTGGCACCGGCTCCTTGAGAACAGGAGAGCTTTGCCTTTGGGGGCAGCTGGAGACAAGACAGGAAGCGCCTGGACGGGCCCCGCGCAGCGGCCGCCCCGGCTGCCAGCTCAGACAGGGGAGGAACCCGCCAGCTCCACACTTCACACAAAGCCCCACATCCACAGCAGCGGCAAATATCACCACTACTCCACCTTGTATCCTTCAAAACACAGAAAAAAAGGAGGAAAATGTCTCCGTCCTGTTGTAGCTATTGATTTCCTGCATACAGCTCTGAAAAGACTGTGGGCCTGGGGATTCACTTACTGCAGCTGAGGCCATCAGGCCCGTGCGTCTCGCCCAGCTGGCTGGGTCATCACGATATTAGCTCAAAAGCTCCTTTGGCAGCTGCTTTTCACGGCAATGTGAGTGCTGTGACTTTGAGTTACTATTTTTTTATGTTGGTTTAAATGACAGAAGTATTGGAACTGTGCTCTGAAAAATACCACCTTGCAAAGCGAGTATTCCTTCAGTAAGTTCATTCAGCTTCAGCAGAGCTTACTCCAATCTAATGATAAATATTTATTCTATATAATTATTCTATATAATTTATTGATTATGTTCAGTTTAATGAGCAGTTTACAAAGGATGACTAATGCTGAACCATTCAGGCAGTACAGTATTGCATACACTCCATATTCCTGAATAAAAACCCACCTTTTAGAAAGCTGAGCAAAGAGTATAAACTAGCAGGCAAAGAATAAAAACTGCCACCTTTTCTCACAAGTCCAACCATGCAGCTGCATCAACCCCCGGTGAGGGGCTCATGGCACTCGCAAAGTTAGGGTGTTTATTAGAAACTCCTCCAGCTGGACAGTTGCCCTCCTGAGGTTTCACAAAATTACCATGCTGGGCTATACTAGAGTCTATAAAATGCTCAGGAAGGGATTTTAAAACTTCCTTAATCTCTTAGTCCCATTTTTTGGCATATTATGACAATGTTAACAGGCAGGCAGCTCCCAATAAAACCGCAGCAGTTGACACCTGCTGAATCTCAGCTCCTATGCACGTTGCAGCCCACTGGCACAGCACGCACAGTAACACGCCAGCTGGGGAAGCGGCAGGGAATCTGAGCAGGCACCACGGGCAGACAGAGTCGCTTTGCGGGACACGGCGACTTGGAGAGCAGAGCAGCCCCTGAGCTCCTGCTTGGAGCTGGGACAATACTGCTGCCACCACGGCAGTGAGCAGCACAAGTCATTTATCCTCGTTTTTGATGTTCCTATCTCAGTTATTTGTTCCTGCTGTCAACACAGTGACCCCAACATACAGTTGCATACAGAAATGTGTGAAGTGTCATTTCTCCCTCTTCCTACCTGTGCCGGGAATCGGCACTGGGAATAAACCCAGCAAGTTTTTGTGTACCGTATCTTTCTGAAACTAATGGCGAGGGAGCATTTTGTTTTTGTCTTTCTTTTGTTGCCTCCAAAGTGAAATTCAGGCAAGATCGGTCCTCATGTTGGTAAAAATGCACAGTTGTGTGGCTAGAACAGACCTAGACAACTTTCATCTGTGACTGAGTTATGGTGGTCATCAGAGGACAGATGAGGCTGCTCTCTCATAAACACATGCACTTCCCATCTCTCTTGCCCTGTGATAGCAGAATGGCTCTGTCCTGCCTCCACCACAGTACCCTGGGCACTCCTGGATGTGGGAAAGTCCAAGTTTGCGCCGTGAGGCCGGGAGAGCAGCCAGCGCAGAGTGCCAGGCCGCAGGGCTGCTCCCTGAGCTGCAGCCACCCTCGCCTTTGCTCTGGTAGCTGCACGGAGCTGGCAGAAACACATTCCATGGCAGCTACAAACCGGGGAGGCAGTGAGGCATGGAGCACTTCCAGCCCATGGTCGCTGTCACAGCAGCAGTGGTGTAGGAAACACCAAGTGACTGATTTCAGGCAGGAAAAGCGAAACAAGTATTTGGAAATGTTGTTCAGGCCACAGAACCTTAGAACAATTGCTGGCAGTTGCACTTCTATGGAAAATGTACACAGATTGTTTTTTTCTGACATAAAGAAGCTTTAACTTTCTTAGCAATTATAGTGTTTTGGCATTTCTGATGCCTGAACAAACCTTTTTTTTATGTTTATGGTTCTTTTCCATTCAGTTGACAGAGAGACCCATGAGGCAGGAGAACTGAGGCTGCTCGGCCTCTCCTCCATTTCAGCTCTGTCTTTTTGCTTGGTGCAACCTCTTGCTGTCTTGCATCATCTCGTATCTCCCCAAAATTTCCTGGAAACCTACAGGTACAATGATTGTTTCCACTAACACTTGACAATACTGACCTCAAAGTCAGATGCCTTTCCAGTGTATGTTCAGTTACCCGCCAAACTCTCTATTGCTTCCTTAAGCTTATGCAACTATTTTTAACATCAGAGAGAGAGAAACGAACATGGGAGAGAACACTGCAACCTTAGGTATGCTAATATGAGACAAGATCCTGTGACAGTTACATCTGTTTTCCTTTTCTTTTCTGGAGTGTTCCTCATTCGATTCTTTAAACATTACCTAGACAAATTAGATCTGCAGAGTGAACTTAGGGCTCCTGGCTTCCTGGATGCTTTTGTTCTCCAATTCCTCTACTTCAGAGGCTTCTAGCAGCACCCATCACCATAGTAACTGAGCATGTTTCAGGCATCATGTTTGGTATATTACATAAAACTATGCGTGGAGTAAGGGCACTTTCCCAGAGCCCTGGCTCTGGGGGGCCTCAGGGCCGCCGGGCGAGTGCAGCCTGCCCTGCAGCGCGCACTGGTGCCGCTGTGTCACCGCAGCCTGGCCAGCACAGGAAAGGCAACCTGCAGCGACAGCTGCGGCTGTAGCCCGGCCTGCCCATGGCTTTGAACACCCCCATCAGAGACAGAAGAAGTGGGCTAGGAGCCAGGAGATGGATCAGAACCCCAACCTTGTAAGAAGACTGTCTTATAAGGACATTGAGCCCTTTTGAACTAGAATCAGTTAGATTCTACCTGCTCTTGAAGACGCTGTGACATGTTCAGGCATGAAGAGAGCTACACCTGTAAAAAAAAAGAGCAGTATTTTAAGCATCATCAACATGCTGGCAATCATGTAACAAGAACATTTCTTGGTGGACCCTGGGGAAGGCAGCTGCCCAAGCAGTAGTCTCATGTTCTTGCTGTCACCATTTTCCAGTAAGGACAAGAATGTCACCCACTCTAGTTCAGCATGGCCTGCTCTCAGTCACCTCACTGGGCTGATCACCAGCACACTGCTGTTGTCAATCCTGAAGTTATTGCAAAGGCAGAGAAGCCATGCACATACTCCATCTTACGTAGATCTATCTTACACAGATAAGCAGGAGGTTACACATTTTCATGGGTGTCTCCATGCTTCAGTTTAGTGAGGCACTTAGGCACGTTTTTGCCTGAGCACATCGCTAGTACCATGGATTGGAGGTGTTTCAATAAAATGGGCCACAAGCGACCCAGCGCCGCTACCCTTCCCCACCTCCTGGCAAGGGTTGGCTTGCTGAACATCACCATGCCCAATAAAACAGGCAGTAACGCGAGCATGGGGTGCACAGTGCAGCACCAAGCGGGTGCAATGTGGCCCGACTGGCATCGGGGGGACCCGCGTTGGGTATTGGAGGAGCTGTGCTGAGTATCGGCAGGACCCGCGCTGGGCATCAGCGTCACGGCCCCCAGCCCGGCCCGGCAGGAGCAGTACCACAGCTGCTCATATAGTTCAACGTAACAAACAGATAACCTCAAGACTGTTATTAAAATAATTTTAAGTGGATATAAAAGCAATCCTTCATTAATGGGAATGATTCAGCACACACTTTTGAGGAATACCCGTCTATGCTTATTTTTGATCTGTAAGAGGAAGAATGTCAGAGTTGAGCAGCATGTTGCTTAATTCATCCTGTATGGAATATATTATTCAGAACAATATGAAGATGGGAACAGCAAGGTGTATTTAACCAGTACTAAATGTCAGTGCTGTCTGATCAGGCCCAAGCCCCTCCACCCCGTCACGGCACAGGCAGATGCAGAAGTATCAAATGGATAAATTCCAAATTACTTCCTAAAGGTGATTCCACACAGGATATGGCATTTCAGCCTTCCCCAGAAATATTTTTTACTGTTATAACACTTTTGATATTTGTAAAATATCTTTTGAGCAACAAAGTTGCTCTTTTGAGCAACTTGCTCTGAGGCTACTGTTGTGTTGGCCAAGAAAACTTAGTTTTCAAAACTATTAAGTAAAAGAAGATGATATGAGAACAAAATGCTGTTTTGCCCATATACTATTTCCCACCTGGACTACCCAGAATTCTGTTTCTCATGAAATAACACTCCTACATTCTGCATTTATCCAGCTGTCTGGGCCAGGAGCTGCAGTCAGCTGTGCTCCTTCTTTGCCCTTGTACAATTGAAGGCAACCTAGCTCTGTCTGCCTGAACATGGGCAGTATTATTCTGAGGACAGTACTGGAAGAGTTAAAGAGGGCAGAGATGATATTTTAGTACAGAATGTAAATCATACTTAGGTAAACAAATTCTGCTGTGACCATTAAAACTACACATCAAGTTGGATAGGTAATTAGTCACAGTTCACACACTCTAACTGCTTTATGAAATGAAACATCTCAAGCACTTACACATTTTGATCATTCTTATTGTGAAGGGAGTTAATGTTCTAGGCAGCTGATTTCAAAATATTTGTCTCCAGGGAAGAAGGTACTTTAACTGTACATTGATAAATTATCCAACCGCACAATATAACAACAAGCCCCAGGGACTAAATGCTACTAGATCAGCATCTGACATCCATTTTGTACCTGTACGGAGACTTTACAAGATTTAGGGCAATGAGAATTGTTATCCAGCACACGCACATTGTATTTAATACTCAGTGCTCAATAAACACCCACAAATTTACCACAGCAAAGGTGGTAGCAGAAGGGCAAAGGGTAAGGAAGTTTCTGCTGGTGGCAGCAGTGACAAGGGCTGAAGGGCCCCAACAGCCATGTGCGAGAGCAGCACCGTGGGACGGCAGTGACAGTGGCCTGCGAGGACCTGGCTGTAGCCACTGCTCCAGCGGGTTACTCTCCCGAGCACTGCCACCCCGTTGTGCCGGGAGAGGGGTGGCCTCCGCGTCAGTAGCTACAGCTCTGCACTGCGACCCCGTGGGGTTGATGTTCAGTCAGAGGGGAGGCTTCCTCACCTCCTCCTTGAAATGCAGGCAAAAGGCAGGGTCCTCCTTCCTTCTCCTTCCACAGATCCCCCGTTCTCCAGCTGGCGAGAGGAGATGGGCGAGGATGTCGCTGAGGAGGCCTTGGCAGCGCAGCCCCTGGGGCGCGTGGGGCAACAGCACTGGGGCTGCCCTGGGCACTGGGCGGGCGGGCAGCAGTGAGCGCTGCCCGGGCACGGGGCCCACGAGTCCCTTTTGCCATCAGCCACAACAGATCAGTGTGACCGCAGAAACACAGTGGCCCATTCGGTTACAGATCATGCCGGTCTGACAGCTAAAACAAAAGCTTTTGATTCGTACTGCGGTTTAGTTACCACACGAGTCCTGTGAAAATACTGAAGGAAAAATATTGAAATTGTAGCATCACCTCTCTAAATAAAACCAAGTAGAAAATATTTTCATCAGTTCAGTACTGAATTCAGAACAACAGCTGTGAAGGCTGATCTGCATCTCTTAGGGTTACTGCTATCATTACTTTAAAAGACTTTCCCCAAACTGCATGCTTCATCCTCCTCAGTCCCTGCCAATCCTTTCTTCTTCCTTTTTCTTTTCCTTTATTTGCACTTTAAAGTTAGCTATATTGGCCATTTCATTATGGGTATCCAGCAACTTCTGATCTCTGCTTTAAAGATGCAAAAGATCTCTTGAAGAATTAATAAGCCTGAAGGGCCACCAGGAAGAATGTGGGGAATATGGAGACGAGGGGCAGGCGCCTCCAGCAAAGAGATGAGCTTTTCTTTGTGCAAGTGTCTCATTATACGGCCTGGGAAAGGAACAGGAGAAAGTAAAAAATAAAAACGGCATGAAAAATACATTGCAGAGAACCTCAAATGCTTTTTCTGTGTGTTAGGAAAGATGTTTCTTGGGTCATGCACACAAGGCTTAGGTAGAAAAGGAGCCACATTGTCTTCTGAGAGAGAGGCAGGAATGAAGAATGGATTCACAGGGTGCAGAGATGCAAGGCTGGCAACACGGATATCCTGTAAGCTCCGCACGGCGCAGCCTCTTGGTGGGAAGCGGAGACCCTTCTACCTCATGCGGAGGGAAGCAACAGGAGGCACGGGGCACAGCTCTGCAAGGCCAAAGCGCAAGAAAGCAGAGGTGGTTTATTCATCTGAAAGGAAAGATAAAGCACAGGGTGTGGATGGGAACATTTCTCTTGGTCAGCGTCACGATCCCAATACATTTACTGACCATCCTGCTTAGGGATCTTCTTCATCACTGCCACACCAGCACCGTGCTTACACTTGTTACTCACCTGGACACAGCACACTGGATGCATGGAGCACAGGGCAATATAAATATCACTTCTGGGGAGCTTAACAGTCTTTTCATTTGTGTGACTAATGGCACGAGCTGATTCTCTGTTCCTGCTGACGGAGCCGGAACAGCAAATCGGGGCACTTACATTAGAAACAGTGATGTGCCGGGGGTATTGCTGAGCCTATCTGAGTCTAGAAATCTTTAAGAAAAGCTTTTCTTTTCTTTTCTTTTCTTTGTAACAGCTTAAAACACAATCTAGTCATTGAGGCAGACATTTCATCAGCGTTGGCTGAGCTGAAGTGCAACCCACCGGTGACAGCATTCTGTCTGCCAGGAGTACCTGTGTCATATGATTCACTGCACAGAAGACAAAAGAGCAGTTACCAAAGGGCAGCACCAGCGCTCCCTGAGCAATAAAACTCAGTCTCATCAATAACCTGCGTCCCAGACCCTAAAAATCTCTCAAGAACTAAATAAAAAATCACTGGCTGTTGAATTAAGGCTTGATAGGCTCTCCAGAGAGAGTGCTCCAAAGAAGAGAAGCTTAGAAAAATCAGATATTCACAATTAGGAAGGATAAACAGAATTCACTGGGGTCAGGCTGATTTCCTGGTAGCTTTCCTATCATAGCAGGGTTTTGATCACACAAAAAAACCACCACTAGTTACAGCCCTTTTAAAAGGGGGGAAAAAAAAAGAAGATCTGCAAGGAAACCAAAATACTATTTGTTTTTAAAAATCAGGAAGACTTAAGAAAATAAAAACAAATAGCATAAGAGGCTCCATCATGCAATCATTTTGGACCCTCCTATGGAATACGGTCCACAAAGCATCCTCGAGGACACAACAGTCACAGGCACTGGGAAATGCTAAAGGAAATGACAAGATTACATCGGACGAGTAGAGAGAGCCAGTGGGGAGGTTCCTGTGGACCCCTCCTGAGCACCCTGTCCCCCAGGGCCAAGGCCAGGCCCAGGCCGGGCTGTGGCAGCAGAGCCGCGTGGGGCCTTGTGGGGGCTCTGCTAAACCCATGACCTGGCAGCGGGGAGGGGGACTCTCCAGCGGCAGCGCATGCAGCTCCGCACCCCACTGCTCCCACACGATGCTCAAGTAGTGATTCCAGCACTGCTTGTGCCACGAAGCAGTTACTGACACTGAGGATGTAACTCCAGAAACAATTTCCATCTCAGAGATTTGTCCTGCCCTTGTCCTCACCATTCACAGCTGGCACCTGTGCTGCTCTTGGCTGCAGCACAAAAACAGAACAAAACAAAACGAAAAATCCCTGATAATTTCATGACCCATTTTCTGGGCAGACCCTGCATCACGACAGGACAAATAGGAGACTGGTGATGAGTGGGAGTCTCAGAAATTGACTGTGGTGGCAATGCATGTTGCAAGAGACAATGGGAGCAGAATTGTGTCTGTTCTTTAATACTAAGATGAGTTATAGGAAACACAACAGGATGAATGGGTGAACCTCCAACTCCAAACCTCCACCTGTACAAAATCAAAGCAGGAATCTATGGGGTAAATGCACGTGCCCTCCGCTGCAATAGCTGCAACATGTGAATCAACATCAAGTTTTTACGTTGCAGGGTGAAAAATCCAGAGCAAGTACAAAGAACCTACATGCAACCATAGTTAAAGAGACACATAAGAAAACTGTCACATCAATCAATTCAACTGTTGTATGCTCAGAACAGATTTATTTTCCAGTGTGGCTCTCAGCACAGGGATGGGAAATGGGAAGGGTCTTCTTTTCTCAGATTCGGCAGCATTTCCTTCCCGAAGTTCTGGGCAGACAAGCTGAACAACTTCTCTGAATGACACTGAAGATTAATCCTAGAAACACCACAAACTCTGAGGCTGCTGGTTGCTAAGATGCATTGACCTCTGCGGGAACACACTGGTTATTTGCTTTTGATAAAAGCATGAATGCAAAACACACTCGCGTGGAAATTAATACAGAGCCTTTTTTGGAGTGGGAGTTTCAGATTTAGGTGGCTGTAGACCACTAGGTAAAGGTCATCCTCAAATGGTCATCAAGACTGTTTTGGTATTCCTTTGTGACTCCTATAAAAATACAGGGAGGGGATTGCTATTTCATATTGTTTTTAAGTCTTCTGCCATAGCAGCTGTTGGGTAAATACTTTGGTCAATGGGAGATTTGCCAAGTAAGGCACGTTTTCTGTAATAAAGCCGTGCAAAAAACATACAAGATGTTGCTGGGTGCCCTTTCCTTGCACCAGCCCTCCCCATGGCGCAGCTGCCTGGCTGCTCCGCACGTCAGAGCCGTGTTCCCCAGATCACTGTGGTGCTGCAATGAGGCAGCCAAAAACAGAGGCCGCTCGGGCCGTTCCCAAGCCGCAGCGCCCTGCTTTGCCCCTGCGGCCAGACCTGCCCAGGCTGGGCTGGGGTCCCCACGTGCGGCCTTGTGCCACCACCCCTGTCACCAGGGAGGCTGCTTTGCTCCTAAGTGAATTTTTCTGAATCTAATTCTGGTAACTGTGTTCCCAACATCACTAATTGTATAATTAGCCACCAGGCTAGTGACAGAGGAGGGATTTTTGCTCTGTATGATAGCTTGGGGTTTTTCTTCCTCATTCTGATTAATATTTCTGAATTTAATAAATATAGGTTTTACTGGAGTAAAAAAAAAAAAAAAAAGGCTTTTTTCCTCTCTGAGCTGAAAGGCCTGAGCTCCCTCTTAGGACAAAAACACCCCAGGGACAAACATAGGACAGCCTCTCCATTAAGCTCAGTGGAGGAAATATATGCCCCATTTGGCTCCCTGCCCCTCGGGATGCAGCAGGGCATTGGGGAGGGAGGTGCCATTTGGCTCCACACAGGGGGCTCTGGGAGACGCTGACTGGGCCACACTGTTGAACAGGGAAAGGGCTTCAAAATCCTCATGCTCAGGATTGGTTTTCTGCTTGCTGCTTGGGACCCTTCAGCCCTGGCTCTATGTCTTTAGCTGTGTCTTTAGCTCTATGTCTTTAGTCTTTTGCAGCCAGTGAAATTACTGTGTGCATCAGGTTAAAATTATCTTCCAAGATGATGCTTTTCTTTTAAAGAAGAAAAAATAATTCTGCAAAGTACTAAAGCTTGTGACAATTTTACCTTCGCTGCTACTTGTAAATTCAGGTATCCTTTTCTCTGAGGAAAAGAATTTATAAATGAAGCAAGTATTGTATCAGAGTCTTTCCCTCTTCAGCATGGTGGAATAAAAACATGCTAAAACATTGAGGCTTTTTCTGTATTGCTCTCATTGGTGGTTATTTTGTATAAACAGTTCTTGGAATACACTCCTATAGCCTGTCGCTGTGGCACCTTGCTGATCAGTTCTTTTTTTACAAAACTGGAAAAAAAGGAAATTCTGATGCCTTGCTTGCAGCTTATTTTATGCATAGAAATAAGACAATTCAAAAAGACTTCTTTATTAACAACCCTTAAGGGAAGCACATGGTTAGAGGGGTAATTAATGTGTACTAGATAGTGCAGGCTCCAGTGGAGAAGGGAGTGCTGGCTCTATTCAGCCAGAGAAAGGCTAATGCTAATGCATACAGTGAAGGCAGGAGACGTGACACAAGTTTCTGTGCATGTCCCCTGCTCACGGCTACAGCACTGAGAGGCTCTCTACCCAGAGTGCTGCCAGGGCCATGCGCCCTGCTTATCCCAGGAGACTGCAGGAAACCTGGAACTCTGCAACGAAGGCAAACGTTTTGGTAGAAGCCATGGGTCTGATTAGTCCTGATTAAAAATGGGCCCCTGAGAAAGGTTCCATCCTGCAGGGTGGGAGGGGGACTGTGCCCCTCCTGTGCCCATGTGTCCCCAGTGTCACAGAGCAATGGCAACATGCAGCTGCTTTAAGTTACCCACCTGTGATCAACAGTTGGCATTGGAATTTGCTGCGGGTGAAGCCTGGGATTCTATTCCATTATGAATTTGGTAAGAAATATATGCTAGTAATGACAACAAAATATATGAAATATCCCTGATTTTTTTACCCTTCTTAATTGCCATAAAGAAAGGCAGCCAGATGGCACAGTGCGACACAGCGCTGGCCGGGCAGTGGAGGGATCAGAAGTGCAAGCATATTGCAGATAAATCCCCTGCCACAGCATCGCTCCTTTCTCAAAACAGTGAATACACATCAATTGTTGGCACTGCTTTTTCAGTGCTCCTAGATTTCTTGGTGAATAGATAATATTCCTCACTACCCAGGATAGGAAGTTATCTTTCTGAAAATAACGAGAAACCCACTCATCTTTGTTCCTAACTTCATTCTAGAGAGGGGCCAGTGCAGAGCGACAGAGATGACGAAGGGATGGGAGCAGCGACCGTGTGAGGAGAGACTGAGCGAGCGGGGCCTGTCCAGCCTGGAGAAGAGAAGGTTGAGAGGGATCTGACCAACATGGACAAGCGCCTGAGGGGAGAGTGTAGGGAGGATGGGACGAGGCTCTTCTCGGTGGTGGCCAGTGACAGGACAAGGGGTAAGGGGGCCAGGCTAAACCCCGGAAGTCCACCCTCCTGGGGAGGAAAAACTTCTTTCTTGGGACGGGGCCAGAGCCCTGGCACAGGCTGCCCAGAGAGACTGTGGAGGCTCCTTCTCTGGAGATCTCCAAACCTGCCTGGATGCCACCCTGTGCCCCTGCTCTGGGTGTCCCTGCTGGAGCAGGGGTTGGACTGAGTGATCTCCAGAGGTCCCTGCCAGCCTCAGCCCTCCTGTGACTCTGTGTTTCTTGTGATACCAGGGAACTAACAGTCAAGCTCCAGTACTGGGTACTTTGTTACTAATATGCATCTTTCTAATAGACAGCATATATTTCTCAATAACGAGTTTCAGAAGAGCAGCAGAACTGCCCCATCCCTCCTGCCTGTATTGCTCTGTAACCCCTGCGCAGCTGTAGAAGAGCTGAGGATAGTTCCGAACTTCCTGATCTGGTCAAGTGTGTCTTTGCTAAGCAATTATTAATTACTTAGCAGAGGTCTGAAACAACTGGAATGGCTTTGCTTTTCCAGAAGAGCAGTTATCTGAGCTCCCTGTAGAGCAGGCCAAGTAAAGAGGATGCACTTCTGGAGATGGAGCCTTCAGATGCAGGAGCTGCCGGGCTGGGTAAACGGCACCAGTGGAAAACTCTCTGCTGAGAGGCCTGGGGCACCAACCCAGTCGTTAATGCATCAGCACTCGCTCAAGCAGCACTTTTGGGCTCTCATCAGCACAACTTTATCCCACCTTGAGTTGTGCCAATCACTAAGTGACAAGCAAGGCTACTCAGTTTGCAGAGCCAATATGCAGACTTGAGATACGTGCTTTCCTCCCTGTCAGAGAGGAGCAGAAAATATTTGCCAGGAGCTAAGGTCAGCCTTTCGAGGCTTTTAAGCTGCAAGGATTTTCACATGCTTCCATCCAAGCACAAAGCAGCAGCAAAACTCAGTAAATTCAGTTTTGTGTCAAACCCACTGGGGGTTCGGGGGAAAGGGTCTCCAGGACGCGCACAGGAACCTGCCACGGAGCGCAGGGAGCCGCAGGGACGGGAGCGCAGCTGCACGCAAGTGTAAGAGAACGCAGTAAAGGAACACAAAGCAGAGGGGCTCTTGCAAGTTTGCAACCTGCCTGCTCCAAAACAGGACCAAATTGTTGAACTTTCTTACATTCTAGCTTGGTTTAAATGTGTTCCCTTAGAAATCAGCATCATACCCCTCTGCCGTCTATGAATAAAAACGCACATAAAAACCTACATATCTTCATCTATCTTTTTCTGTCAGAGATCCCTTTTTTTTTTTTTTTTTAAGGGAGCACTTTGTGTTGAGTCTTAACAAATACTTGCTAGAAAAACCAAACTAAGTTTGAAGCCCAGAAGATCTTTTCCTTTTCAGGATTTTTTTTTCTGAATTCTCTGTCCTCTCACTGTCCGTCCCACCTGTAAAGAATGATGTATTAGGCAGAAAGATAAGGAAAACAGTTGCACTAATCAGGAGAGATGTTCAGTTGCGAGGCTAGGCTGATCCATTCCTCTGTTAAGATACTCACTTTCAGAGAGTCTAGGAAGTTTCAAGACTTACCTACTGTTACAAAAAATCCCCAACCACTGACCAAAAGGGACAGGCACAGGACAAACAGGAGTGTTTGCTCAGTGTGTCTCTTCACCCCGTTGCGCTGCGTCCTTTTGGACTTGGTGATGGCTGCCCTGGTGCCCTAGACATGTGTCAGGCCTCACAGAACGCTCCCCTGCTGGCTGCCAGTTTAGATGCTGACGTGAAGTATATTAATACTCAAATGCCTTTTTAGTCCATACTACTGTGCTGGCTAGCAATATTTAAAGGTACAAACAGCATCATACAACAGTGCTGCATCCACCTTGGTGCCACCCTGCGCTACGTGCTCTTAAGTGTCCCTGCTGGAACAGGGGGTTGGACTAGATGATCTCTAGAGGAACCTTCCAACCTTAAGCATTCTGTGATCCCTAAGAGCTCTATTTTCCATCAGGACATATTCTGCTGCATATGGACACCGGGCTCCCTTATCCTTTGCACTAGAGGTGGATATTCTCATTCTGCACAAAGCTTCTGAGCAACTTTCCCCATCCTTCCTAGGTGGACTATTTTGAGATTTAGCTCTGTAGTCATTACATAAATTATCAATAAAATCAGATTCTAGAACAAACGTAGGTTTTACACAATATATGTTAATTTTTGCGAGGAGGCTGGTCACACACTGACATATCAAACTTCATAACCAAGATTAGCTTGGAGAGGAATAAATGATATACACCAGCAAGTACAATGATATCAGCCTAAGATCCTTCCGCAAAGGAAAGACTCATAAACACCTCCTCCGTATAGTCACTCAGCCCACCAAAATAAACAAAAAAAACTTGTTTAGCATATCTTTTTGGTCACTCTGTAATAGTTCTGTTTATAGTAACAAGAATTAAGGATGCTTCTTTTTCTTTTACAACACTACCAGCTTAGAAAATGTCTGTTCAAGATAGCTCTCTTAAAGCATATGTATACGTGATGTCTATCTGGCAATACAACAGATAAAGAATTTATGAAGAAGGTGTTGCAGTTCTTACATGGCAATCAATACCTAGCTACACAGATGTGAGAAAAGTGTGGCCCAGAGTGAACATGGAAATAGAACTTAGAATTCCTGGGATGCTGGCCCAGGAGTTGAGCCACAGCAGGCACGAGCCCCAGGCACAGGCTCTGCCTCCACGCTTAGGAGTCTCAGCTGGAAAATGGAAATTTCACACCATTTCATTAGTTACAACGGCGGTAAACCAAATTTTGCTCTCTAATATCCTGGTGTTAATATGAAATAACTGTAGAAGTAAACAGAATTGTAGCTGGAATTGGGAGATGAAAGCATTTGGCCTGATAGCTTGAGCAGATCCCCAACGACAGCAGGAGTTGAGACATTAAAAAGTTCCATTCAGAGGGGGAGCACCCATTGCATCAGCGAGTTCCTTTTGTACATAGGAACACTTCTCTCCTTTCATTATTTTCAGCTCCTTTTGATGCATTAGCAAGTTCCTTCTCTCCCCCAAGCCCCACATTTTCGTTCATTACCTCCCCTGGGGGCAGGCTGTATCACTTGCAGGAGTGGCAAAGGCTCCTATCAGGGTTGCAGGCAGAGCGGAGCGCGGGGAGGCAGAGCCGCTCTCCCATGGCTGAGCTGCCCCCACTTTGGGACAGTGTCTGTGCCCTCCCCGGCTGCCAGGTGAGGGGAAGGTGAATTACAAGGGAATCAGAGTATTTACTCAGAATTAAGCTGATTCAGGACTTTCAGGCCTGTACATATGGTTTCCCCGAAAATTCAGATGTGCTCTAATGTGGTTTGCCATCTCTTAACTTTAGCAAATTATAGGTTTTATTGGGGGTACATTTTCAAAGCAGCAAGAGAGCTGTGCCTGTGAATCTCAATTATTCGCTCATGAGATGTCTAATTCCTAAGCAGCACTTTGCAAATGCACCTCATACTGGCTGCAACTATTGTGTTCTCCAGGGGCGACACAATCTCCCGGAACCTGGAAATGAGCAGAGGGAAGGAATCACCTCATGCTTTCTGCGAGAAGCCCTAAATCACACTGGGTTATATCAAAGTAGTAACAGACGTGGGCATGAAATGATTATAAAGGTGTGAGGACAAAACTTCTTAGACTCCTGTGTAATTGTAATGAGAAAAGAATTTCACAGACCTGAAGCTGGGAAGATGCAAAAGCTGTTGGGCTGATGTTTATTTACTTCTAAATGAAGCAGACAGTTCAGGAATTGAATAGTTGTGCACAGTTGAAAAAGCATAACCAGAAATAGAGTAAATAAAGAAACGAAGGGGAGGGAAAGGAAGGGAATGAGAAAAGAATTAAAAGAAAGGGAAAGGCAAAAGAAAAGGGAGAGGAATAGGGATAGGGAAAGGGAAAGGGAAAACCAAGAGAAGTACTTAAATTACCACAACGCAGTTGCAAAATATAGGAATATTTCTACAGTTCTACATTTCATTCTGTGTCTTCTCTTTTGACATGTCACTGTTGTTAAAGCAGCATGCCCCCAAAAAGGTAGCAATCACAGGCAAAATGAGAGGTCTGATAATTAATAGCAGTGAGGTAATTATGTGATGAGTCTGTTTATCCTTAGTAAGAACTAAAATGTCACTAGGAACAAAGGCTGTGCAGTGGATGGTTTAAACAAGTTGAGTAAGTTTATGTAAGAGTGCAGAGAGTGAAACTACCGAAAATAATACTGCCTACCGTTGCATGTGGCAAGAACAATTTCTTCAGTTTCTGCATTACTGCAAACAAGTTCTATGTCTGAATGCAGACTCCCTCCTGGAGAGTGACTCCCAGTTTTCTTTGGAGATTATCTTTGATGAGTTCTGCAGGACAATCAAAAGAGATTTTGAGAAGTGAAGCAAAGATCAAGTATCAGCAGATTTGAAAATACTTTGGGGAGGCTGATATCGCTGAAGTAATGTCTCTCTAAAATCACAGCTTCCTTTGAAACTTTATTATTACCATCATCAAATGTCAGTCTCATGTGGAACAACCTACTGAAAATTGGCCTAGGACACTGTAACTCTCACAGGGAAATTCCACAGGGATCTTGTCTCTTCTAGCACACATTAGCCTATCTGTCTATGCCATAAAAATAAACCATGATATATATTTAAAATACATGAAAGGAAAAAATAATCCTTAAGGTTGTACTTGTGAACTTGAAGATGATAAATGCAGTAGCTGAAAACTTATCTATCCACTTCTGTTTTCCATTCGCTAACTATTCTTGCACTCCTGACCCACCCTGCAAACACTGACAAAATCAAGCACATGCATATTCTCTCACACCTACACTTCTAAACAAATAACGCTGCTTGAGGGGTAGCTCCTTCCCTAGGGCTAATTAAGAGTTAAACTTCAGTGAAAGTTATCTTTGTAAATTATAGTTCTGCTTGCTATTAAACGTCAATTACTGGGGTAAGCTGATTCCTACTGCATATTTATTAAGATTAATTTACAAGGTGTATAGAAGGAATTATTGAACATTTTAAAAATGTTAATGGATACAACTAGTAATAAATCACCCTGACAACAAAAAATCCCTCCTGTTCTTAAGTAAGATCATGAGGCTTATTTAACGTCTCAATGCCGAGAACTCTGTCAGCACACAGCGAGCAGTCCGCAGTGACTGCCTCTGCGGTGGAGCGGCCTCAGCTGCACGGGGACGCTGCAGATTGCCACCGTGGCCATATGCACCGCAGGAACGTCCTGAAGGGCCTTCCCTCTGGCTGGCTGCCATCTGCCTCCGTGTTTCGTGAGCTCTGGCTGCCTGCAAGATTCACTAACAGGATTCACTGTTTATGGTTCTTGGGGCAGTGGCACCCGGCCATGAAGGGACGTGGAAGGGAGCACATCTACAAGTCAACCCACAAGTAAGGGCTCAGCCAAAGATGGAAAGTCATTGCCCAAATCGATTGTCACAGTAAACTCCCAGTGTTTATTCCGTTCATGCACGATGACTTGAGAACACAGATTACTGTCACCTCATCATTTTACAAGCAACCTTCCCACAACTACAATAGCTGTTCACATGAAAAAGCTTTGTCAGGGAGCTAGTCTTTTCATTGCTTGTTCATCTCATTCTCTTCTATAGCTATGATCTTACAAAATAATTATCTATATGGTCATTCATTTGATTCTTCACGACTTTCCATCTTGCCTGATCTTAATCCCTTCCCATTTCCTTCAAAATTAAAAAATATTCACACAAAAGTCAGTACATTCCTCTCATTTCCTTTGTATTGGCCTTTTCTTGAACCATGTTCTCCTAACATTTACTTCTCTATTAACCTATATCCCTGAAAACACTAGCAAAATGAGTAAGTAGCTACTGATCTTTTCCTCCTGCTCCCTTAGTAAAACACTGGCGGGACCAGACCGTTCTGCTTTACCCTGGCCTCTCTGCAGCTCCGTAGCTGGAAGCGTTAGTTGTTTTTCTGAGGGTAATTCATCTTTTTGCTTTCTATGCACAGGTACTAACAAATCAATCAAACTCCTACACGTGAATTAGGAGAGGCCCGAGGTGCGAGTTGCACTTTTCCAACTCGTATTGAAAAGGCACATTTAAAGTAGCAGCAGAGCTGCTCCCCTGTCCAGTTTGAAAGGCAGGGACGGTCTTCAGGAAAGGAGCGCAATCCCTTTCGCCTGCTAATACTTAAATTCATCATTGCTTTGAAATGAGGAGGAATCCTTGGAATAAAAGCAGGACAATAATAAACTCGTTCAATTTAATTTGCTGTAAACACTGATCGAATTAGTGAAGACGTGGACTATGAGCACAGGATGCAGATATAAAAGATAATGCCATTTTAGCTGGGATCACTGCTGCAGGTCTGTCAAGTTGAAGTAGCAGGAGAGTTAACGTATTTCATTAGAATACTAGGACACTTTAGCACTAAGAAAACATGAAATAAAAACATTTCTCTGGGGTATTAATTAGACAGACTTTGGTTTATGGTCATAATCCTTTTTACGTTCTTCTTAGAAAGGTCATTTTCCAGATAACTGCACGTTTGCAATTCTGGGTGCAAAAATGTGCTCAGCTTCGTTCCCTATGACAGCCTGGGGGCTGAGCTGCAGGGCAGGGGCTCTGCACAAAGAGGCCTCGCTGGGTTCTCCGCGGCCCCCTGCATGGCTTCCCTTCCCTTTCTGCCATTCCCTATTAGTCCTTCTAAAAAGAGATGGGCAAAGGAAACTGAGCAAGCAGCGGATTCAGAGCACTGTGACAGGCGTGATACTTGTTACTCTCACCCTGACCCCATCAAAATGACCCTCACACTCCTGCTCCTGCACCCAGCTGGCTCCCTTCCCACCCAGCTGCCCATGTGGGCACCCAGGCCAGCTCTGGCTCCGCTGCCCGGATCACCGCTGCGCGCGGGCCTTGTGGAGGCTCCTCGCTGCCTGCGGAGCCACAGCCCCTGCACTGCCTGCGCTCGTCTCCCACCTGCTGCTCTGCGCCCATTAAGACCACATTTCCCAGCAATTGGCTGTGCCTGGCTCCAAACACTCCCAGCTACCGTTCAGTGTCCACAGAAGACATCAGCCTCCCAAAAAGTGATGAAGTTTGATGATCTAATCATGCGTTTGCCTCTAATGAAATATAAAAAGGGTTCCCATGGACAGAGTATCCCTCTGCTCCAGTAGCCTTGTTTGGGAGAGAACTGACAGTAGTAAAACAAGACAAACGGAGGTAAACACTCAGCTTCTAGTTTACAATATTTTTCTAACGGAGGGGTCCTGAAACACATCTTCAAGCAGTAAAATCTGTTCTGAAATACTTAGCTTTGATGGTTGCTGCTACCTTCCCTGCTTGGCAGAGGCCCGGTGATAGGAGGGCTCGCTGTATTGGGCACTGCCGGTAACTCCCCAGGTTTCAATTCATCTACCACAACCTAAAACTCACTGTGCTACCGGTGGCCTGCAAATTGGGAGCTAAATTTGAGGGCCAGAATTCCAGAGCGGAGAGAACCAGACGCTGCAGACAGACCGGCTCCCACTGGCCCCTGCTCTTGCTCCTGGGCCCCATAGGCCCAATGTGTTTCCTTGCTGTGTCTCACCCCTTGTCTGTACGAGGCAGTCTGCTGTTGCGGTTTAATGAGAAGGGGCTAATTTGGTAAGAGATTCCAGTCAATCCTTCAAGGGACTGGGGTGGCTGGACTCATCTCTTTATAGGGCTACCAAATACTGTGGTAACTATAGGCTCAACTTTGGCAGTATTGAGTTCACGAACAGCCTGTTGACTGTAGGTCCCATCACCTTCAAAACAAGTAGTTGAGTTCACTGATTCATTCAAATGCAACATTTACAAAGCACGTTTTGGATGTCAGTACAGGAAATTCTCTGCTGCAGTGTGGGGTTCTTAGTTAGTGCCTATTATACAGATGTACTGTCATCACCCACCCAGATGATGGGAGAGGGCTGTCAGGCTTGAGGAGTCTCCTCAGGTGGCCTCATGACCTGAGGGGAGGAAACAGCCTGTCAGTTGATCCAGAAGTTACAATGGAGTCTTCCCTCTCTCCTCTTCCTTCTTTCTCAGTTCCTTCTTCCCACTCCCTAGTTCCTCCTTCCTACCTACATCTCTCCTTAGTTCCCCATTTATATATTTTCTTCTACGTTTAGGTGAGACTTGAGTGACTCTAATCATACTTACTTACGTTACTAATTGGTTTAAAAAGTCTCCCAAGTTAATGGAACATCTAGAGTGAGCGCTAAGCGAGGAGTGGCCGTTCTGGGAAGTGGGTAACTTCTGGGATGGGGTTGTGTATTGGCATTATAATGAGATTAGAAGGAGGAGAAGTTTGAGCAAAGTCCATCAGAAGGGACTGATCTGTCGCCATTGCTGGCCCAGCACCAGATACGTTATCGCACTGTGCGGCCCCTCAGCTGCTGGTGCGACCAGGCTGCCCCTCCGCACGGAGCACAGTGGGGTTTGGTTCCGTTCCCCGCTCCACTCCCTCGTTGTCTGCATGGCACCGCCAGGTTACCCCCTCTGTGGGGAAGCTGGCACAGTTTGGCCATGGCATCTCCATTCATCTCCACTCTTTGTTTACTCTTATTAGTGTGTGCTAGAGGGCAGGTTGTGCTGCCAAGGGAATCGTGGAGATGTAGATTCCGCACATCCCAACTTGGAAGTTGTAACTGTCTCTCCCCTCAAGTAAACCTCTGTAATGCCAGAACTTCTGTTAGGCCCTAGTTTTTCTCTAATTTCCCCTTTCTCGAGCAATTTTGCCACACCTGCACTTGGGCTGCTTACAAGCGCAGAGTTCACAGCCAGTCCCCTCCCTCGCGTCCTCACGGTTCCACGCACAGCGCATCCAGCAAGCTCCTTCTTGCGGGGCCTCATGGGCAGACAGGGCCCTGGTTCAGAATGTGTGCGCAGCCTCAGTTGCCAAGATTACCTTTGATTCCCCTCATTTTCTTAGCCATGTTTGTTTTCCCCTACAGCCTTTTCTGTGAAGGAATGGAAGTGGCTGGGCAGCTGAGAAGTGTGGGAGATGGGGGGCAGATCAAGCTTAATGATGCTAAAAAAAAAAACAAGCTGCAGCCAGCTCCTCTCCTCATGAAACCCATCAGCCACAGCCTGATATTTGTTTGTGACAACTAAATTAGAGACATTTTTCAAACACTTTGTTCCTACAGAAAGGCTAAACTTGTAAAGGTCAGCAGAACGCTGAATTATTTAGTATTAAAACTTTGGCTGCTGAAGGAAGCTTTTCTAACGCAACTCAATTTTTGAAAGATCCTGAAATTTTGCTTAGTGATTTTTTGTTTGTCAGGAAAATATCTTTATCTTCTTCACTTTGGGGCTGTTGCTAGCTTTCCCAAGGAATAATATATTTTACTTTAATCTTTACAGGTCATATACATTTTAAAAATTCTTACTATGTGTAGCTACTACAACAGCAGAGCCATAAGGTATTTATAACTTTATTCACCAAAATGAAAATGTTAAGGCTTTTCTGTATGTAAGCCTAGCAGGATTGTATGCCAACAGAGTAAATAAGCCCCTGGGACAGGTAACTCAAATACATCTATTTTATGGTTTAACTAAGGGTCAAAACTCACTTTTGTTGAGTGGCCAAAACTCTCAGGAGTTTATTAGAGTAAATATATACCTAAAAACAAAGTGTCCATAACTTATTTCAGACCACTCTTATAATCATTCTGCCCACATTATAATTAAGGGTAAGAAACCTTGAGAACCAACACTGTGTGCAGAGCAACCATGGTGGACAGAGCAGAAAACTGACACCAGCATCTGGAGCCTTTAACCACGCTCAAACGTAAAACCTGTCATTTTCCACAAGCCAGGCACATATACACAATTACTGGCTACACCATATCAACACTTCTAAACAAGTTTAGTATTACGCGATTACAAACGTAGGAGTGCGTGGTTGCCTGGTTCACCTATAACTGCTGCTAATGCACTGCAATTTGCAGAAACTTTAAAGGTTTAGCACCTCCTTCTTATAATTCTGTTTTGGGAAACAATCACAGTACCAGAGCCAAGGCCAAGATGGTGATTTTGCTCATTAATGTGCATCATCACTTCTGGTTACGCGCATCAAAATCAGCTGCTGCTGTTGCTGCTCACTGTGATCTTTTATTGAGCTCCACCTCAAAGGAAGTAGCAACTAGAGCTATTCACAAGAAGGTTCATGGCACTTAAGTAACATGATCTCTCTTTCCAGCGCTTCATGGGACTCTTATCTACTATTCTGCACATCCGTCTATTTTTAAAGGGTAGATACTGTTAAGCAGTAGTGCTGAAACCTGTGATTCCCTTCAGCCTCCACTGGAGGTGAAGTATCTCCCACCATGGATTTGCCTAGGATCGTTATCCAGCAAAAATGTTAGGTGCTGAGGTGCACGAGGCCACATGAGTTGTTAAACTCATTGTGTTAAAGTGCTTTTCCTCCATCAGGTCCCACTTGGAAAATAAATGACTATGGGTGAAATCCTGCCCTTGATGCTGTTGCAGTTGGGCTAGGACTTTGCCTAAGGAAAAGGTTTACCTGTTGTACCACGGTGACATGCACTACCCAGGCTAGTGCATAGGCCACCTGTGTTTTAGATACACGAGTGTCATGTCTTGTAGGATTATCCCTGCCGAGAAACACGTGGGCAGGAGAGGCAGAGAGCCCTTCTCACTCAATTCTATTCCTGTCAAGAGCTGCGCTTTCATGAGTTCAAACGTAAAATGTAAAAAATGTTGATTTTCTTTTAACAACACCCCTTGTGTTGTCCCGGATGACATCAGTGGTTGCACATTGTGACTCCCTGAGCAAACCAGTATAAAATGAACAAAGAGGAAGGAACTCGCTGTTTGTAGAAGAACTTGCCTAGTAAAAAGCACAGCACCAGCCTTCGCCTTCATTCCGTATCAAAACCTCACATGCTATGCAACCTGAAAAACACATAGTTTACTTGCAGAAATACTTCTGCAGAATAGGTGCATATTTCAGTGTCACTTTTGGGCTTATGTGCTACTGCCTTTAGTCAAACTAAACCTCTGAAGTGGTCGCTGAAGCAGGAATCACAAGTATCAGTGTGAGCAAAGTCTCCACTCTGAGGAAACTCTGCTAGCAGAGTGACAACAGCTAGTATTGTAAAACAAACAGATACTTAGACACAAAATTGTCCCACCCCTTGAGCTCCCTTTACTGCAGTGAAGGTCAGACTCTCGCACCGATCTCCAGCCAGGCCTAATGCACGGAGAATAAATTACAGAAATGCTCTTTGCGTCTTCACCGCTTTGCAGAAAGGAACAGCTAAGCAAAGGGCACTCATCCGCCCATGAGGAAAGGAAATATTAAATAGAACACAAAAAGATTTATCTCCTTGCTGAATTACAGGGAGAAGACTTAGAAATAAAAACCTATTACATTTTTTTAGTCCTGCCAGGGCACAGAGATTCCTAATTGGCAGTTAACATATTTATCTGTCTCTTGGGTCTTTCTCCATTCTGAAAGCAAAAGATTTCCAAATCATTACAATAAACAGAATAAATCTCTGATGTACAGAGGAGCTACTTGGATGGTTTATCCATGGGACAAAACTTGCCAAGTTGAACAGCCATATCCTGACGGCAGCCAAATCACAGGCTTTTGCTCTAACTTGAAAATGCACCCACGTTTATTGGCCATTGTGAACATTAAAAAATAATACCATAATAAAAGTATGGAGAGGCTCTGGGTCGACTTAGAGTTTCCAGGTTTTCTGTGACTATTACAATGTAAATATCTACAACATTCAAAGAACTGCGTGCAGTTGATAAACATAATTGCTCTTTATTTATATTTTTACAAGATTTAGCATTAATAAGCATTAATAGTGGTAATCCCAATAAAAGTTAGCTGGAGTATTCAGAAGAAAAACTGTTTGGTTGTCCAATCCTGTTTCTGTGTATGTGCATCCTCTTCTTTCTGTATGCAGTTACTCACCCTATGTTATTTAACACAAAGCAAACTGCTTAAAATATATATATTTTAATAAAACAAATAATTTGTGGTTCTTTGCAGACAAGTGATTGTCCCACAATCTGAATTTAATCTAGATCTTACTGCTGCTATCAAATAGGGATCTCTTCATCTGTATATTTTCTTTTGGAGTAAGAGCCCAAGTCCTTGTTTTCCTGAAGTAGTTATACTACTTCAGGAAAGTACTACTTGTACTACTAAAGTTGGAGGTAAAATATAATAAAGGAAAACACATTTACAGCATACTGAGTTTCTGTAGGAAGTTTGTGTAATGATCCATTGTTATAAACAGAAATTATTTACAGTAACAAGCTGTGAGCAGCCCTGGGTTTGACAGCATTAATTCGAGGGCATAACCTCTGGTCACGGAAAAAGAGCACGGGCTTCAGGCACCAGAGTGCGCAGCAGCTCTCCCTTGGGGCATGGACTGCATCTTTTTCTGCTCGGCAAGTTCTTCATGTGCCAGGAATAAATACATAACAAATAAGATCTGTATTATACGTTGAAGTTTTCCTAACAATCTGTGTGATACTGAAAGAGCTCCTTGCTACGTGGGAAGCTGCTCGCTCCGAGAAGCCTCGCAGCCAGGTAAACGTCCCGCCCCCTGCTCGCTCCTCTCGCGCTTGATGTGCTGTGATTTGCACCTGAGCTCCTCAATTTGCTGTTCCTTTAGACTGCCATAACTGAAATCCCTGCAAAACAGGAGCACTGAGCACCGCACTGGACTTTCCACTAAGGCACTTGAGGCTCTGGCTTCTCCAAGTTTTAAAGCAAATTCTGATTGAAGGAAATGTAAGATGGCTGTTGCCAAAATAGTTTTGTTACCAATTAGAAAAGCAAGCGGCAGAATATAGCTAGTACGTGTGTGCGCCTGGCGGGAGCCCTACAGCCTCGGTTCCGGAGGACACGGAGTGAGCTGAAGAGACACTCTGCAATTCATTAAAAATAATGTATGCAGAGTAATAGGTTATCACTAGAAGGGGCTGAGGAAAGAAGCATCACTTTTACTTCTTTATTTCCAGTGCTGGATTTTATTTCTGAGATCTGCACAAAGGTGAACACTGCGAAGGAGCAGCTGGTGAAAACAGGCCTGCTAATAAGGAGACAGAAGTGACAAACAGATTATATTCTAAAGGAATGTAAATTGTGTCCCTTATCCAGTTTTCTGCCACGGCTTCTCCTTGAGGCAGGTAGCACTGGTCAGGAACTCGAAACATATCTGGGCTTTGTTACTCTGCCAAGAAGCACTTGAGTTCAACAGCAGTGTTAATTAGTGTCCCTGCTAAATAAACTGTTGCTGGCCCCAGTCATCATTTTGTCTCCATGGTTCTTATCTTTGTGATAGTCACAAGGCCACAGTCTGTTGAAGCCCAAATACCTGCATTCCTTCTTGAGCCTCAATTCATCAGCAGGGAAGTGGGCCTGTTGCTTGGAAGGTCTCTCACGATCAGCAAACTCGTCCAGCCCACCCTGCGGGAAGGCAGAGCGCGGGCAGACAACAACCTCTTGTTTGTATTGCAACTGAACAAACAAAGTCAAATCTCAGGCAGAGAGTGCACTGCCCCCTTAGGAGAGCAACGCTGCGTGGGCACAGACACCAAGGAGAGCTGCTCACTCCGGCCTTGAGCAACGTGCCTGGGGCGTAGGGAGGGCCCCGGAGCTCAGAGAGGCTGTGAGGGACACCCAGCCTCCAGCAAGGCCCTAGGGGAGCAGATGCCACAGCAGAGGCAGAGCAGCCTTCTGGACAGGCCACTGCAGGCTGCAGGCCTTGCTGCCAGCACCGCAGCAGGAGAGGGAGTGGTGTCCCTGGCAGTGACACTTGCTGCACTGAGAACAACAGTATTAATGTACATACATGCTTGAAGGAGAAGTTCAGCACATCCTGAGGACTCAGAAAAGCAGCTCACACAAGCGCCCGTTCATTCGCACGTGGATAGTGAGGCTGTGCATTTCCAGCCCTGCACAGGCAGGGGTTTCCTCCAGCTTCCTCTTGAAATCAGCTGCATCTCCCAAGGGGCATCCTTGCGTGTGTGATGACTAGATAAAGTGGCCAGTTATGCCTTTTTCTCAGAGGAATAAATCTCTGGCTTTACTGCCTGTGGACTAGCCAAATGCAATTATAGCAATAGCCACTTGCAAGGAAGCCTATTTATAAGAAAACAAACACCTGCATTTTGGGGAAAAGGTTGTAATCGGATGGATCATCTCAAACTTTATTCAGGTGTCTGAAGTCTTTTCAAAGCCACTGAATTTTGCTTCTTTAAAGCAGAAGAATTTTATCATTTATTGAAACTTTTTTGTTCATCGTGGTCCCTTTAGCAGCGAAGCTACCGCTCCACAAAAGTCCATGAAAGACACAAAAGCAGAACTGGGTCACGGTTACGTTGCACGTCGCAGTATGTGCAGAGACCTTATTGATCACAGAAATGGTAGAAGAAGAGGTGCTTAAAATAACACCAGGATTGATACAGTTGCCTTTTAAGTCTAGATGTTTGAAATAAAATGTGAACATTAGTGAAATGTTAAAGGGAATATAATATTCCTGCTGATACAGGATTGCCTGAGTCCTAATTATGGAAAACCTCTCTCTCCTCGCCTCCCCCTGCATCCATACTCACTCTGTGCTGCCTGCATCAGCACTCCGCACGCCATCACAAGAGATGGGCAAATGACAGGAGGACGTATGAACTGATGTAGCTTTTGATGACCAAAAGAAGAAGAAAGAGAAAATGGGGAAAATAGGTTTTAAAAACTAATTCCTTTTTACACTTCATATTAGGAATTCCAGATCCTCAAAAAATAGGATCCTCAAAATTTTTTTTTTTAATGGGAAATCAGAACAGTTTTCCTGGAAGTATCATCAAGGTATATGCTAGGTATCAAAGTATTTGGTTTGAAATTGCAGTTTTGAAAGAAAATGAACACTGAACTATGAAATGTCATTTAATTTTAGCATTTTAAAATCATATTAAGAATCATTCCAATTTTCCACATTTTCTCTTTCTTCTTGTCTCTTGTGCCTAAATGGAAAACAGAATTATTTCACCCCTGGCTAAAATGTCCTCAGTGGCTATGGAGCACCTGTGGCACCAGGGAAGCTTCCACGGGTGGCGTGGGCCGGTGGGTGGTGGCAGGCGGGAGCACGGCCCCAACCGAAGGGCACAGCGAGCGCATGGCTGCCGGCCGGGACTCCTCCACTCACACCATTGCCTGCTTGTAAGCAGGGAGGAGCTCTGGAAACAGGACACAACCCTCAGCCACACGGTCAGTCGGCAAGGTGCCACCACAACTTGTTTCCTGCATGTAGAAGTGAACTATGCAGAGAAAACGAGCCGCACGCTTACCAGCTTTGTATTTATGCTTACAGTTGGTCTGTTTGGCTTGTCTGATGATATTTGCGGTTGTGGAGTCTCCTTCTTTGGAGATCTTCAAGACCTGCTTGGATGCAGTCCTGTGCCATGTGCTCTAGGTGGCCCTGTGTGTGCAGATGACCTCTAGAGGTCCCTTCCAACCTTAAGTATTCTATGATTCTATGATATTTCAAGTTTCACCTCAGAAGCTTAAAGCAAATGAAAAATAGTAGATAGGAAAGAACATATCTTTTTTTTTTTCCTCCAATAGCATTTTCTTTTTCAAAATAAGCTATTCATCTCATCCTCTCTTCTACATAAGTTTTGTTGTTCCCCTCATCCTTGTGCAGCATTAAATATATATATATAGGTGTATATATATACATATATATATATATATACACACAAACACACACAGAGAGGAAGGAAATAATCTGAGTCTAGCAATTATTGAAAGAACTATGTGCCATCCATCATAACTATCAGTTACAAGTTAAACTACCCTTTTACATAAAAGGTCCAATCAGAATTGCTGTAGCTCGAATAACTGTTTGCTTATGCAGGGCTTTGCACCGATGAACTAAAAGCGAATCATGTACAGCATGCCAAAGCCGCTAATTTTTGTTCCAGTAATAGCTAAGAGAAACTGATGAGTGAGATTCAAAGACTCACATTGTCCTTTTTGGAGGACACTGCCTCGGTATTCACTAAAACCGTCGAGAGTTTCAAGTCACCAAAATAAGTATCAGAAAAAGGGGGCAGGAAGGACAAATGTCAACAGGACTTAGGTAAATTAGACCGAGTTTCTATTTCATGGCCCAGAAGAAATGCAGGATAATACAAAATTATCCTGCAAACACAGACAGAGGGGTTCAGGTAATGAAGCCCCGCGCAGCCATCACCTTTAGAACCCCCTGCAGCCGGATGATGTTCTGCAGCGCTGTCAGAGCACTGCTGGGCCATCCAGCTTCGAAGGAGGAGAAAGAACAGAAGAGTAAATCAGTTACTGAACTCAATTCCTCAGCTAAGGAGGAAGAGGAGAGGGGAAGGAATGGGAATAAACAGATAAACAAACTTTTTATAGCATTTAGTCAAAACATGGTCATGAGTAGCAACTAGTGCAGGTATGTCAAGAACAAACAGAGCAAAAGCAGAGCCATTTCCTTTCATAACAACATCCCATGCCCTTTGGATAAGAGAAAAGGCATAAGTGTAATAAATCTTGATTTTAACAAGATTTCAAAAACTGTTTCTGGAAGGTAGGTGCAAAATTGTCTGGAAAACTGTATTAAGGGAATAGTCAGCAACACTTTGTGTTTTTCAAAATAGATGGATATAGCGTGCAGAGTCCTGCAGGGACCTGTTCTGTCGCTAATGCTGTGCAGTATTTTCATTACTGAGGAGGAAGATGGAACAGACTGTTCACTTGCGAGGCTTGTGGATGACACCAAGGAAGCTGGGAGGAGGCTGAGGTGCTTTGGAGGACAGAATTACAGTACAAAGATTTTAGAAAGTTGGAAAAATGCTGTCAAAGAGAAGGTGCCATTCAGTGAAGAGAGACACGAGATCTCCTGCCTAAGAAAAGTCATTTAAACGGACATCGGAGGAGAACAAGTAGGTAGGAACAGCTTGGCATAAAAGGATCTTGCGGCTTTACGAGATCACAGGCAGAAACAGATCAACAATATTATGTTCATGCCAAAAAATAAACAGTATCCTAGGATGCATCAAGTAGAGATCCTGGCAGATATAGGAAGAGGATGAGATACCAGATCTCCAGAAAGATGCGTTCAGAAATGCTGTTCTTAGGAGACTGCTAATCATTCTAGAGGAACAGACTGAAAGAATTGCGAGTATTCAATACAAAACAGACTGAAGGAAGACCTTGGTCACAACTTTAAAACACCAAAATGCTGCTGCAGAAGTCTTGGTAATCACCTGTTCTCCGCATCCTTGGTAGACAGAAGTACTAATTGATTCAAGCTGCCTTAAAGGAGAATTAAATCAGACTTGAGGAAATGTTTTCTAATTGAGCGGACTGCAATGGAATTAGAGGTGGATTACGCTGTGTACGTCGGCTGTGGAGCCTCTTACTACAGATGTTTAACCACATGACAAACCTGCATCAAGAACACAGCTAGTCCTCCTGAGACGAGGATGGGATAAACTAGAAAATCTTCTGTAGGGCCATTCGTTTGTATTTTCTGTCATGCTAAGCAAAAAAGACAAAACATGCATCCCCTCAGTAGTCCTTAATCTTGTTCTACATCTATATCTATATTTGTTAAAATATAACAAATCGTGGCAATTTCTTTGAGAACAGCCCACTGCTTCTCCACTGCTCTGCACCGCGGCCGCACCCACGGTCCACTCAGCAGAGAGCAGTGAAGGCCCCGGGGCACAGGCGGCAGCAGGGCCGCGGGCAGGACTAGAGGCTCCAGGCAGCCCCGTGGCCTCGGGCAGCACCCGCCAGGCAGGTCCACAGCTCCCTGCTGCTAGCTCAGGTGTATCAGGGCAACCTCTGCAGTAAACAAAACAGTAAACAACAAATATAAAAAAAGAGACAGCAACTTTTTTGTTTGTTTTTTAGAATTTTTATCTTCTAATGATTTTCTTCTTAGCACTTGGTGTATCGGGCAGCTAAAAGACTATCCAGTGAAATGCCTCAAGTAAGGGATTTTTTTAAGTCTTTGGACTGCATAGATTTATACACTCATTGGTGGTCAATAGTCATTATGGTAAAATAAAGCTATAAAAAGCTTATGAAGGTGCATAAACACTTAGAAGGAATACTAAAGACTACAATGACAGGCACATTCCCATTCTTAAGTAAAAAAGGAATGTATTTATTATTGGAAGAAAATAATAATGAATTGAAGCAATTTCATTAAAAAACAAAGCAGGCAGAATTCAAATCTGAACTGACTGGTACATCTTAGTAGACTCTTTTATTTCTCTGCGAATGTAGAGAAGTGGCTGATTTATAAAACAAGTGATACCTTACGGGAAAGCGTAAAGAACTTCTTAGCAAAAAGATTTTGTCATGCAAGTAAAATGTGCTGAATTTATCCTTTCTTAATTTGCATAGCTAAGGATATTTGCAGTGCTCAAACTGTGCATAACTGGTAGGTTTAATTAATTTCTCAGCTGTGCAACTTGAGGCAAAAGGAGATGAAGAAAGGCAGGAGTGTGGGTGGGAGCAGGAGCAGCGGCCGCCCCAGTTCAAGCCCTGGGCACGGCCACGCCAGCCGCTGACGCTATCGGGGGGTTCATCTGCTTATTGGCTCCTTAAGGGCTCTAATCCGTGTTTGTGGAGGCACAACTGGCTGCTCTAGAGGAGATTATAGTGCCACAAATCCTATCAGGGGATTATAACTCTGTCAGGTTGTGAGTAATTATGAAGGGAAAGCAAACCTTTAGAGGACGCCAAAATAACTTTTGTAAAAAGAGATGTGGTATCGCATAATAAAAGTCCACATGGAAAACAAAGCTCACACTGCAGTGTTTCTATATGCAAGAGGACAGCAAAAATTACACCGCTGTGAGTGTAGTGCTGCGGTGCTGCGCACAAGGGAAAACAGAGCAGAGAGGCTCCCAGCTGGTTTAGTCACAAGGCCAGTGAGATCCTCCTCCCACCCTCCTCAGATGATGGCAGCAAAACAGCCAACTGATTCCACCGAGCTCTGCTCCTACACGACTGGCGTCTAACCAGAAAAGAGGAGCCCAGACCTGAAAAACAAGGAAGGCCCCATCTCCTAAATGCACAAGGCCACAGCCAGTTCAGCAGCTCACAGGGGCAGTTTTCACCCAGAGGAAAATTGGGAGCTCCAGTGGTCAGCTCTGCAGTCCAAGGCGGTGCAGAGGAGCGGCGGTATCTCCTTGCGCAGTGCATCCTGCGCATCTCTGCAGTCCACTCTCCCTGCCAAGAGACAGCCAATTCCTCCTAAATTATGGGTGAAGGGCAGAGCATGGAGAATTCAGTGGAGAACTCTGACCTTCCTTCCCACGGTGAGCCGAGGGACACTGCCCTTGGATGGCAGCCCATGAATCTCCCAACCCAACACACAGAAACTTTGCCCACACTCATGCTGTCCATCAGCCCCTTGAAGCAGAGCACTAAGGCGCTAAGAGGTCTTATAGCACTTTACCCTTTACCTACTGTCATCTTGAAGCAAGAGGCTTCTGGTGTCCCCCACCAGTGTGTCCTAAGGGGCTGAGTACCTTTTTGAAGCCAGACGATGTCACTGAACCAATGTTCTTGGTCCAGCATTTTTCTACTAGGGGGAGAAAGGCTTTTCGGATATCTATTGATGATCCCCATTTGTAAAGACCATGCAAGCTCTGCCACAGGGGATGGCAGCAGAACTAGAGGTTAATCATGTAGGCAGTGACTCAGGCAGTCACCTATGGCCCTGGAGAACAGCAGGCTGAAAGGCACCTGCCTGGAGAAGTGGAGTGCGGCATGGGACTAACTCCTACAGTTGTTAGGACAGAGGAAAGCAGCAGTCTGTGTTTGATGACAGGCATTTACACTGTAGACTGTCACTTCCATTAAACAGAAACATTTTCTTGCCGGATGAAGTGCCATCCCACTCATCTCAGATCCTTTTTGTGATGGTGATTAGATGGGTAAGTTGTCTGTGTTACAAGGATGTTTTTATGATACAGTGCAGAGACAGAACAGGGAAGTGGCTAACATAAAATTGCCATGAAAAATATTTATTGTCTCAGCACTACCATATTTAGGGAAAGTATGTCACTTGTGTGACTGGAACACTACTGATGAGAGAACAAAAAAGGCTGCATGTCATAAGGGACAGATACTCACAGGGATGACTTACTGAAACTATTATACACAGAATAACACGACTCCATCTGAAAAAGCGAAGGCAGAACCTCATCTGAACAGCCACAGGGCTTGTCCAAACATGGTAGCCTTATTGATCAAATCTCAGAAAGACTGAGTTTAAAAGGAGTGAAATTATTTACTTCAGAAAAGAGAGAAATATTTTAGAAGCAGAAAAAAAAAGCATATAAAATAATGAACGGCAGAAAATCTAGATTAGGAGCATCTATTCTTGCTAAACCATAAAACCAGTTAAATTGCAAAGCAGAGAATTTAAGATTTGATAGGAGGGAATACTCTTCAACTTAACACTTTTACCACAGAAAACATTGCTGTGGAGTACTAGTAATTTAACAGGAGCTGAAATACCATTTTATGCCTGTTGGGGAAGAAGAGTATCCAGGTTTAAAATAGTTAATACAAACAGAATTTTAGAAGGATATATGAGGACTGCTGGTTTGGGGGAGCACTGGTTTGGCAGTACAATGTTTGCAAAACCTCG
This sequence comes from Crypturellus undulatus, assembly GCA_013389825.1. NCBI lineage: Eukaryota > Metazoa > Chordata > Aves > Tinamiformes > Tinamidae > Crypturellus > Crypturellus undulatus. The sequence continues at coordinate 163,607 of VWPW01012684.1, read as the reverse complement.
GGGAAATGCATTGTCTAGGCTGCAGGGTTTGAGTTCTACCCTATCAGGAGGATTAGTCCCGTGAATGGAGACCAAGAGACATTGCCCAGAAAGGAGGGGGTCGGAAAGGAATTAGTGTCCCGGGATAATCTGCTGTAGTTACTCCCATCTTGCTTTTGTTGTGTATCTGGATTCTGCAGCAATAGCACAAATAGTTTCCATCAGGCGAGTCTTGCAGGGCTGTGAACATGGTTTGGTAAAACCATGTGAGCTGCTCTTGAATTCAGTGTAACACACTGGAGCCAAAGAGCCAAATTCACACGCTGGCGGCAGTGCAGTTACGGAGCGGGGCTGGTTTCTGGTGGTGTTCCCTAGTCGCTCAGATCTACTCTGTTTTCATAGCTGTTATTTTCAATTTCAGTTAGTTCAGGGCATATCTTTTTCTATTGAGTATCTCCAAATGCTCAGTTATTATTATATTTCTCTCTGATTTTTCCTCTTCTCTCCTCTTGACTTCCCAGTCTGCTTTTGTCTGTCTTGTTCTCATTTCTTTTGTATGTGTGTCTGCAGGTGGCTTTTACAGCAAAGCCTCATTCTGCTTTGCTGCCTGTCCCCCGGCTCCCGTTTGCTGCTGCGTTGTCTATCGCATTTGTTCTTCTCCTTATGCCTTTAACTGCTCATTTGCAAAGAGATTCTCTTTGGTGCATCAGTATTTTTGTCACTTTCCCTGTTTCCGTGACTTCCTTGCTACACACAGGAGTGAATCCCGAAGCTGTTCTGTGGAGCGGGCTGCAGTCTCCCATGGAGAGGGGGAGGATGGTGGCTGGGCGCTAGGGAGGTTCAGGGCAGCCCAGTGGCTCCCAGTGAACAAGCAACCTAGGTGACCAGCACAACAAGTTCTGTAAGTTGTGCAGAAAAATGAAAAAAAAAGAAAGGTGTTTGTATTTTTGCTTTCTCTCTCCACATTCATACCTGTGACCGCAGTGTATCAGCCCTTCCTGCACTGCCCTCCTGTTTGGGGGCAGTAGCTGCTTGCTAACAGCTCCTTGATCTCCGAGTGACACGCGGGGAGCAGAGAGGAGTACGCTGCAGTGAGCATGCCGCAGCGTGCAGCCTGGGCACAGCAATGTCAGCACCGCTGTCACAGGCTGCACACTCCAGCCGCTCACGCTCGCGCGTGTGGAAGGGGAAGTGGAAGGTGAGACCACCCGGGAGCCCTTCCACTGGGAAGTCCTGCCAAGCAATGAGCTCCAACACCTGCATGCAATGTCAGCTGCACAGACTGAGCTACAGGTTGAGGCCATAAGCAGAAGAAGGATGAAGGAAAGGCTTCACCAGCGAGCGGGACTGGCGGTGGGGATGTCCACCCTGCTGCCTCCAGCTATAAACAGATCTGGTGCCACTTCCCTCCAGTTCTTATTTTCTGCTCCACTTGCTTTCCACAAGCTTTTCCTGCACTCTTAAGAGGAAAAGAGTCAAAAGCATCTTCAGTATCTGAAGACCTCTTTTTTCTTTCTTTCCTTTTCTTTTCTTTTTTTCTTGGGATCTCTCATTTTTGGTCTAGCAGATGTCTAGTTTTTGTGTGGCCAACTCCACATGCTCTCTGCAGCCCCCGCTCCTGGGCTCGCGGCGGGCACATGGCAACCTAACCACTGACCAGAATGACTCCACCAAGTCTTGGGAGTTCCTCCATGCAGCCAGGAGGCAGCCTGGCATGGACTTCCCTTGCTGCAGCAGAAAATAGGACAGGTTGGGAATATTGCAGTCTTTAAAATGTGCCCCTTGCTGGTGCGGCGTGACGGCTTCTGCTGCAAGCTGGGGCATGCGCAGCTCTGGTCTCCTTGGCCGTTCCCGCTCTCTGCCTCGTGGTGGTGGAAGCGGAGGCTGGCGGAGGCGCTGCTAGCAGCGTCGTATCAGCGCGGCCCAGCCGGGCTCCCCAGACCTGGCCAGGGCAGCCGGCTGCATGTAGCACCGAGCACGGAGTATCTGCTCCAGGACACGGGGATTTAACTTGGCACAGGAAATCAGTGATAACATTGGTGGGGATTTTTCTGATTAGACTTTCTTTCAAATGCAAGTCTGTCTCTCACAGTATTCCAAACTATTTTGAATAATCTAGTGGATTATTATCTGCTTCCAAAAAAAAAAAAAAAAAAGGTATTTATCCAATTTCAGGGGAAAAAAATGTCAAAGCACCAAATGGAAAGACTGCCAAACTATTTCTTAAATAGGTTTCTTAAACCTTGTAAGCTCCTCCTGACTAACCAGGCCTTCAGCACTGGTTTCACTTAGACACCCACCACAATATGGGTGCGAACTTTACCTTACACCAATGTTCATTAGTTACAACTATTTCCCAAATATCATCCAAATATAGGTGAATTTACCCATCCTTATTAAATTATGTATGGAGAAAGGAGGATAAATGTTCCACTGATTCATTACTGCTATGATCATACAGATAAGGAATTAATGTACATGCCGTTTATCAGCCTTGCAAACCAGTGGGACATTCAGCAGGTACCACATATTCAGACTAAAAGTTAGTATGATTCAGATGGAAACAGGTAAATGTATTAAGCAGAGGTTTTCCTTTAGATCCTGAGATTCCAGCCCAGTGGGAATCTCTTTCTAAACAGGAACCTTTCTTCAATATAGTTCAAGGCCTTTTGCTTAACTTTGGGGCAGTGGCCAAATGCCTTAGTGATCTCCGCAGTGTTTTCCATGCGATGACTTAGTCTGGGCACCTGCAAAAGAGACTCAGTGATGCCGTTGAAATTCCTAACTTAGACGAGGGTTTTAGCAAGAAGTGGCAAAACAGAAGTCAAAGATGATTTGGCGCTGGGAAACAAAACTCACTGCATCTTCATAAACGCCCAGTGAACCCAAACTCAGCAACATTTACCTTCCGAACAGCAGGGCTGTAAGGGGAATCCACCAAGCTTGTGTGGCGCACCTTTTCTGGGGTAATGTCCCACATTACTGTTAAAGAGGAGACTGAATAAAGGTGTCCAAGTGAGAGACAAAACGAACAAACAAAAAAGCAATTCTGGTTAACTGCAACTTATTTACAGCATTTTTGGAAGCTTTCCATAGCTGCAAGCCGCTTTGGCACTGACAGCATAAAAACTGGTGTTCTCAATACTTTTATCACACTGAAATCATGATGTTTTGACAGACTGAAGAATAAGACTTGCCACAAGGGAAATTCATGATAGTGGCATCTGAGAGGCACTGAAGTGTATCTGCCTCAGAGCAGAAGCTGGCAATGCTGTGCGGAAACGCTGAGACTTCCTTCCTGTGAGCAGTCCCCTCCCCGGCAGGCTGCTCCGCTAGTGAAACACAGCAGCACGTGCAGGGGCAGCCAGAACGGAGAGCCATTTGGAAAGGATGGGTGTTTGGGAAAGAGCAGACAACTATTTGGAAGGCACAAGAGGAAGGGGCCTTCCCGAGCTGGGCCCGAGGGACAGCCTGGCAGCGCCGTGGCATTTCCCAGGCTGTAGCTCTGCCACGGAGCAGCTCCTGGCTGAGTCCACAGGACACCCCAGCACTGGAGCCCAGCAGAAGCTCCTGGAGAAGTTTCATTTACAGGAAAATGGCAACACATTAAGATGCAATTGTTTCTGTGAAAGGTGTGACTTTACAAATTTGCCCTTGCTAAATAAACCCATCCAAAAGATTGAAAATGTATTACATTTTAGGGGAATGTTGGAACATATTTTTTCTGGTTTTCAACCCAAAATAACATTTCTCTTAAAAAAATAAGTGAACTTATAATAATATATATAACACATTGAAAACATAACAAAAATTTTCTCCTGGAAAACTCTCTAACTTCAAACTTTGTTAAAAAAAAAAAAAAAAAAAAAAGTCTGAAATATGAAAAACTCCTCTGCGATCTTCCCAATGCAAAATCAGGCTCCATTTGGCTCTAGTGAATACTTGCTACCAGCGTGCTCCCTTGTAGCGCTCGCTACTCCTACCTGGCACCGTCTCTGCCCCTTCTACCCTGTCCAGGCCGGGCGGCAGCGCCTGCAGTCGGCAGTGGCGATAGTGCGGAAAGTAACACCCCTTTGTTCGCTTCCTCTCCCAGCTGTAAATCCATTCCTGGCTCCGCAGTTAATGAGCTGTGGAGAGCCAAGTGGCTCAATTCCCTCACAATCCTGGCAAACTGCGAGGATATTTAGCTCCCGCCAGATCCTGTGGGCACTTGGGGGTGGCCCACTCGCTCTATCATAATAATCCTTTTTTCCCCTAACAACCCAACTTCCTTTCTACATGACTGTAATCCTGTGCTTGATGCTATGGGAGTTGCCATGCTGTCACAAATTGGGCACTGCCATGGGATGCCAGGCGCCATGACAAGATTCTTGGCCTGCAAAGAGCTCCCAGCACCTCCGATCACAGAGGGGCTCGAAGAGCTGCTGCTGCCCGTGCAGAAATCGGGGTTGTAGGTTGAGTGCACGTGCAGTTCTGAGCAAACACCTTAGATGTGAGAATGAAATGAGACCAACTAATAAATTATGATATATCCTAAAGAGAGAAAGTCTTCAGGCTGCAATCTCTATTGCAATGCGGCAAATACACCACTGTATTGATATGGGGCAGGCACTGATATAAAGTGCTACAAAAATGGTCGTTAGCACCTGCTTTTAGACACATCTGACAGAAAATGCTGTCTTGGTATGAAACTGTGACACCTGCTATCAGGGAAAAGGGAGAAAAATGAGAAAAAAAGTGTGAATTTCTTTGAAGGAATGTCCTGGTGACAGCTGGTGCAGCCCCAGGCCCTGCCCGGCAGCTCAGCTCGTGTCCACCAGCTCTGCGGTGACCCCGCTAAGCCTGGTGTCACCACTGGGCTGACGGCACGCTCACGACGGCACTTCTAGCCAGGTACCTGCACAAACAGAGTGACTCTGTTGCCATTACTGAGATTGCCTTGGAATACACGTCAGGATTTGGTTTAAATGCTAAAACTGTGGCAAATTCAGTCTTTGTGTTGGTTCAAAGATACTTTTTGACACAAAAATGAGCATGCACCACCACAACCATCCCACAGCCCTTAACCACACTGCTGTCTGGAGCACAGATTTTACTACACCTTGTAGGAAACTCAGTTTTGTTGCACTAGGTCTCACGACACATCCAGTCTAATCTTTACTGGATAGGGACGTCAACATTAACCTGCTGGTCTGGGGCTGTTTTTAACGCGTGTCCGTTTTCTTTAATGCAGATGCACCGCAGATGAACAACGTCATCCCCACGTCTCCCCTGCTGCCGCAGATGGCACATCAGCACTCCTACCCCAGCTTGGGGCAGATCACGAACCCCTACGAGCAGCAGCCACCGGGCAAGGAGCTCAACAAGTATGCGTCGCTGAAGGCCGTAGGTGAGTGCACGCGGGTCCCCCACACCCTGCCCTGGCCCACGTAGCCCCGCGCCACCAGTGTGGGCTGCCTCTCCTCGGCCCACGGAGGGCTTTCCTTCAAAGGAGGTATCGTGTCTTACAGCTGCATGTGCTGACATTGGGTTTATTTTTCATAAGGCAGGTTAATTTGGGGAACAAAAGTGATATTTAAGCATAATAAAATGAGAGATTAAACACTCTATTGACAAAACAAAAAAAACCCACCAACAACAAAAAGAAGCCTTCTACTCCCCTTGACCCAATAACCACTGCATGATGGACTTGTTTTTTGCTTTTAAGCTATTAACTTGTTTTTTGTGAATAGACCACTGGGAAAATAGGTGCCACAGTTGCCCTCGGGCAGTTAGAGCAGCAGTCACTCTGTCTCTGAGCAGTGTCCCTCGCTTTGAAGGACTTTTTCCCCTTTTAAATGACAGATCTACATTAACCCTGATAGCTGATTAACAAATCAGCTACAATCAAAAGGAATCAAGAGCAGAAGGGACCAAGAACAACTTTTTAAAGGAATTTTGACATTCAAAATTCTGGTATTTTAGAGCACTTTAATAATCTGAGCACAGACACCCAGAAGATGCCGACAACTAGAGGTCTGGAGCAGAACTATGGGAAGTGAATACTGAGTCCTTCAAAATTTAAGCAGCCTCAAAACCACAGGCATGAAAAGTTATTTCTTTTGAATATGCCACGCTGAAGCAGAGAGACACAAAGGAGACTGAGTGCGAGAGAGGAGGAGAGTCCTAAAAAACCCCTCAATTCCTCTGGACTTGCCACTGCTCCCCAGAGGAGAGGCCCCAGCTGCAGAGCCAGGCACAGCGTTCAGCACCACCACAGAAACTGGTCCGACTGAGGAGTTCTTTGGTATCAGCAGCGCAGGACATGGCTGAGGTATGAAGGAGTCTTTTGGACTTCGCAGGCAATAGAGTGATGTATGAAAGACTTAGCACTTCACTAATGTTTGAGTGCAAATTTATTTATAAAATTCATTTAATTAGAGATATTTCTTGGGTGTCTGAGTACAAGTCTTTAAAGCAGCTAGATGGTCACAGTGCAGTTAAATCAACCTTGAAAGATTGTGCACTTCAGCTCCACAAGTTCAATAATGCCTCTCAAAACCTGGAACTAAATTAAACATAACTTCCAGGGACATTTTCTTCCAGGAGGATTGCACCATCCTCCCCATGCTTTTCTCCTATCGGTGAGCAACACTGGCACATTTTTTTCCTGCAGATCTACCGGTCTGAGACCATGTCAGCCAGGCTTGAGATTTAGGTGCATTTTCATGTGAATTACAAAATTACCGAGTTGCTATTTCAACTTTATTTCAGAAAATTGTTGCGCCCTGGCACCTTTCTTTTGGCCATAGAGAGCCCCAACTAAACACAATATTTTATCAGCTTTCCCCCTCCCAAACGCTGTCCTTACCTGTACACCCCTAACCACGAGGCAGTTGTCCTGCGTGCCCAAGCGGCTGAGGTTTGTGCCCGGGCTCCCTGCACCCAGCCAGACCCCCACACTGGCCTCTACCTACTAGGAAAAGCAGTGGTTCCCACCTGACAGATTTAACCTGTGAGCAGGTTTTCTGCACACACACACAGATCAAATCCACCTGGACTGCATCCATGCCACAAAGCCATAACCTTTTTCCTGCACTAAGGTTCAGAATTGGATTTCCCAATCCACGCAGCAGTTTCATGAGTCCGTTTCCCTTCATGCCCATTGATAATTGCTTGAGAGTAGATGTAGTTACTCACAAAAATAACTGGATAAGGAACAGATATTTTATTTCCCTATGTGTTTGAAGCAATCCATGTTAATTTAAGCTTTCTACATGCTGCTGCTGTTAGGAAGAAGTCTGCTGTGCTCAAATCTCTTCTTTAATGGGGGGACAGGAGGTGGATTAAACAATCCTATTGCTGTGAAGCAGCCAGAGTTAAAGTTTATTAATATCACCCAATATAACATGGTCACAAGTGAGAAGAAGTTTTGGCAAGTGAGAAAGTGATGCTCTATCAATCACAGACAGTATTAACTAATGTCCACACAGCTGCTTCTTCCCGAACTACAGCTGTCCTGAAATCTTGGCTGGCTAATTTGAGCAGGCAGCGACTCACCCTTCAGCGTCTGGCTGCTGAGCTAGCCTAGGAGCCTTGGGAAGCTCTGCTCTCAATCCCGCATGGAAGTCAGTACTGAATGCTCAAGCATTTGTGAGCACAAGAGGCAAGCGCGCCCTTGCTATTCATGTGCACTTGTTATTGACCACAACTACCTGGGATCACGGGGCAGGAGGCCAAGCGGAGCCGAGGAAGCTTTTGCTAAGCTCCTCAGCAGGGCCAGGGCGGGCTGCGCTGCCTGTACGTCCGTGCAACACGCTGTGGGCACCGCGTGGCATTGCTGCTGGGGAGCGGCTGGGAGCTGGGCCCGTCCAGCCCGGAGAAGGCTAGGGGCATCGCACCAGTGTGGAACCTGAAGAGAAGGTGGCAAGAGGAAGCGGGCAGACTGCTCAGTGCTGCCCCAGGACTGGACCAGAGACAATGGCACAACTTGAAACACGGCCATTTCTATGGGAACATGACAGGGCACAGGAACAGGCTGCCCCCTCCCAGAGGGGTTGTGGAGTCTCCTTGGGGATACTCTAACGCTGCCTGGATGTGCTCCTGGGCAACATGGTGCAGGCAGCTCTGTGTGAGCCAGAAGCTTGGGCTTGGTGATCTGCAGAGGCCCCTTCCAACCTAAACTATTCTGTGCGTCTGTCAGTGACTACCAGCCAGGTATTCTGTGCGTCTGGCCAATGACTACCAGCCAGGTTCATCTTTTACTATCAACTAGCGTTTATTTCTGAATAATCTGAGCTCATTCTCGGTCCATCTCAGAGCGGGTCCATGAGTGCTGGAGGTGTCAGGTCCAGGTGAGCTGAGCTTTGCTAGCTGTGCTCCTCCCTGCAGCATGGTGCCACTCTCCTACTTACATGTGCGCACCCCCATGGGACAGGCAGTAGGAGGCAGATGGCCACCAAGAATTAACGAATAAGCAATCCAGCTCCTCACATCTCTGACCTACCTGACGGGTGCACTCTCTGGGGCCATTCTGAGGGCCTGCCTGTTTCACTGAGCTGGAGAATCTTCGGGCAAAAGAGCTAAATTTCTCCCTGCCAAGGATCAGCAGAGACCATATCTGAGGGAGGAGGGCTCTGAAGCTCTTACTTAAGATCAGTCCTGTCAGAAGTGGTCACTGAATGTTGTGTGGCAATAAAACACTCACTGTTTAGGTGTTTCCATTTTTTGGTCACCCAGGATGACGTGATCCTGGTTTCCTTTGGTTCTTCTGAAGTATTTGATTATTTATGTGAAAAGTGCAGAAAATGTTTTTTTTTTTCTGCATAAATTATTCTTATTTCCAGTTCATCAACTGTGTTTGTACTCCATGCTTAACTGATTATTGCTCATTTAAGCAAACCTGACATGCCTAATGCTCCAAATGCATTGAGATCATGTATCCGAACACCTTCATGAAATTCACATCCTAGGGCACACTAAATACAAGGGAAGTTCATCACTAATTTCTATTGCACATTGTTTGGACATTCATTCAGAAAGCATGAGCAGTCCAAACTGCACTCTGCTAGCTGTAAGAGAGGGAGTCCATGCTGTAACTTAATAAAAGTTTCCTAGGACTCGAATTAGTGTCCCTGTCCCGAGGATTTAGCTGTTTTCATTCACTCATTTAGGACAACGGTCCGCAGACCTGACGCAGTAGAAGTTAACCGCCTCTTCTGACTTTCAGGTGATGCAAAATGGCAGATTTTCCTTAGAACTTTTTAAAAACAAATCAAAAAAGACAAGAGCAAATTCCCCAAAAGCTCCCAGGCCTGGGCTTTGCAAGCCCTGCAGAACTGGGGCAGTGACTACTCAGCTGCTGGGGAGGTGCACTCACATGCACGTAAAATCTGAGAACAGAACCTATTTGACAGTTTAACATCAATTTTTTTATTTCTTTTATAAAATCTCTTGTTACTCAGATGCACATGCAAACTTATGCAGAACTGACTGAGTGTGCTGTAACAGGAGATAACTCAGCTAGCTTAGGTTTCTGCCAGAAAAAACAAAAACAAATCCCCAAAACACAATGGATAGAATTCCTGCCCAAGACCCAGAAAGCCTGCCCTTGATGCTGGGAGCTGTAGTCTCCTGTGAAAAATGAAATCAGACCTAACTGACTGGATATAGTGGAGCAAGAAGGGGGATATAATTACACGCAACCGCGCCATCACATCTCAGAGTTTATGGCTCCCAGCATTTCTTGAAGCTTTTGACTTCTTTGATCCCAAAGGAAAATGTTAGACTGTTCTCCAGCTCTGCTTCCAGCTGCTCCCCCAAGTCAGCGGCTGTAAATATGACCCTTGACGGATAAATAGCTCCTCTTCTGACTCCTGGTGCTGCGTAGAGCATACCGGGGCTGCGAGTGCGCTACTGCAGTTGCTAAGGTCGCCCTCCGAGAGGTGATGCTTGCCAGGAAACTGTCCCGCTTGTCCTCAGCACCTACCCCAGGAGCACCCACACGGGAGGCAATCACCCTAACGGTAACCACAAGGAGTTAACTTTGAACCTTCCTAGCTAGTGTGAAATTCGGTAGTGCTTGACAGGGTGCCTTCTCTTAAGCTCCAGATCTTCAATTTGCATACAAATGATTCTAACTTTGTGTTGATATAAGAGCTGTCTTAGGAGAATAAATGTGGCTACCCAATTTCCTTGTGAGAAGCTGATACAGATCTCTGCATTGCTTCGTGCAGGCCACTGGGCTCCCTCTCAAGGGCCTCTCTGCAAAGACAGGAAGGGCTGGGAAGAAACACTGTGATTGGAAAAATGCTACTATGGAAACACACAACAGGGAAAAAGATCTGAACATGCATTCACAGGGGTGACAGCACTGACTTTTTAGAAAAAACTAGAACTGCAGAGTTATCGGACACAAGCTGTTTGTGCTACCTTACTTTTTATATCGAGCACACTGTTACACTGATGGATAAAGTAATGATTCTTCAGATGTCTTAGAAAGGAATTGCTTTTTCATTTCAAAAACTAAAGAAATCTTCAGCTATTACTTCCATAGGTAGTTGCACCAAAATGGATCAAAAATATGAGACTCAGGAATAGCTCACTGAATGCAATGCCTGGACAACAGGAACAGAATTACAGATGAAGGCATCGTTTGTCATCTCCTGAGGATGATTCAGTTAACGATTACATGTATCTAGAGGCATGTTCAGTGTCTTGCCTAATGGTAGACCAGGCAACTTGCCTGTTTAACACTAAGGCTACAGATCTGTCTTGATCTGTACCTGTCTTGATCTGTAGCCTGTCTTGTCTTGATGACATAAAATCTTGAGACCCTTTTATTATTATTATTTATTTAATCCAATGTGGTCGGAGGATCTGGAACTTTTGGGCGTTCATTTGCCAAGTCTTTCACACACTAATTCCTGCCTCTGCTTCAGGTAGAGGTGAAATAATTCTAGGAAACCCTTGGTAGTAAACCTTGCTCTGGCAAGCCCTGCTGGTGCTGGCCCCCCTCCCCCAGGCAGATGAACCTCCTGTCTCACTCCAGCCACATCTCTCTGACGAATCTCCCCAAACTTCCCACCCTACTCCATTGGTGCAGACTTCCAAGACCTATTATTACTCCTGTTGAATCACTGCACTGTTTGCTCCTTCATTTACCAAACTGGTTTACGATAGGCACTCTCAACAGGCAAGGAAATCTGCTGCAAATTCTCGATCAAAATATTCAAAATATATAGTTCTCCTTCCTGGGGACTATTTTAAGCCTTTTATCTGTGTAAAGCCTTAGCATCCCAAGCAAGATGAGCTACACTGCTGATGTGCCACCCTTTAGCAAAAGACAAGGCTGGGGAAAGGCAGCTCTTCAGGGATATGTGGTTCTCAGCAGAAGCAAGGCCAGGGCTGCTGGGAGGACATTACAAACAATGTTTGTTTAAAAAGAGGTAATTTTAACACCAAAATAAGATGCTGGTACACACTTCCATCTATGTTGTCTCATTTTAAGACATTAGCAATGCATTCAGCTTGAGGGAGAACAGAAATCTGGCCTTCAGGACCATTTAGTTGGATTTTCTCTCAGGACTTAAATTAGACTCACATCTAGTGAACATGTTTTGACTCTGTCATCCTCTGCCTGACTTTAACATGGATAAAGAATGAGAGGGTCTATCAAATTCCCAATCAATCTTCCATGACAAAATGGCAAGTTTAGGTTTCGCTGCTGTGCTTTGCTAATGACAGTTTCCCTCAGGGCCAACGAGCTGGGGGCACCCAGCTGTACCTGCACCCCTGGAGGCCGCCCACAAGGTCTGCTCCCTCCGCGGCTCCCTCCGCCGTCCCTCCTGGCGGCCTCTGCGGGCTCCGTTTTAGTTTGCAGGGTGGGCGTGTGTGACTGCTCCCCACTCCGGCCTATGGAAGAGGAGAACTGCGCCTAGATAGTATGAAAACCTTGTGAATACTTAGATAAATTGCAATAATATTGTGGCGTCGCAGCTACCGTCTAGATTAAATTGAAGAATGACTTTTAAGTTCCAATTATGGAGGCTACACATTGATTATACTGGTTGTTTTGAACATATTCTGCTTTTTCCTCCTTTTGCTCAGAACAGTGTTTTTGCAGTCTGAGTTTCATACAGCTGCTCTGCACGTGATATCCCAGGTCGGATTCCCAGAGGTGCTAAATGGTTACAGCTCACAGGCCTATCTGATATCCAAACACCCCTCATGAATATTTTTTTTTAAAAACGGGATTTTAAGAATCTGTTCACCATTATTTTTACATACCAGCAGGGTTTAGAAGTCTTCTACTCCTATGATGAATGTTAAGCACTAAGTAATTTCAGAGGGTTAACATTGGATGGATTCTGTAAAAACACCTTGAAGGAATTTTCTCAAATTAAATTAAGAGCTAATAGTGGCTATGGCAGACTTCAGGAAACTACTTTTACGCACTGAATATTCTTCCATGCTGAAAATATTCATAGAGAAATCAGGTTAACATAAAATCTGGAACCAGAATTCTTTCTTTCTAAATTGCAAAAGGTGAAAGTAAAAACTGTATTTTTAAGGAAGGGTTTTGATTTAAATTTTCCACAAAAACTGACCAAAGAGAGCAAGAAGAATGAAAGACAAGCCAGAGAGAGAGCAGAGCTCTGAAATCATGCTGTAATCAGTAGATTTAATTCAGGACTAAATATAGGAATTCTGGTTTGGGGAAACAAATTTGGCAAGAAATAGATTCCAACTCATGCTTTGTTTCTCCTAGTTCTACTGGAGACCACTTATTTCCGTATTTAAGTTTAACTTACTCCTTCAAAGGACATCAGAATTTGCCTCTGGGCAGACAAATGTGATATTAAAGATAATCCTTTTTTTTTTTTTTTGTTCTAACCGAATTTGCAACCTCAAACTAGAGAAGCTTTGATGGTCTTCAGCTCTGTACATAGATGTATATCCATGTACAGAAGCATGATTTTCTTCAAATTACCCTTGAGAACCAACGAAGACCAGTAAGACAAATGATACGAATGAACCTCTTATTAAAAATATAATACAAACAGCAATCCTCATCTATCTGCTGTATCAGTTCTGCAAAGGATGTTCTAAAGAGAATAAATGTTGTTAAGAAAGGAATTACACAGATATAAGTCACAGAGATCATTGCTTTACTCCTACACATTACACCCTAGCAGCAAGGGTGATTTGTGATGAACACTGCTTGTTCTCCCACAAGTCCTTCTCCTGATTCCTTTTTTTGAGGAGGACAAAGAGGAGGAAAGAAAAGCTGAAAAAATGAGTCTTTCTGATATATTAGTATGCTGCTACAACATCAAAAATGCTCATTAAAGTATCAGTTTCCGACTCATAATGACAACATTAAATTTTGAGCAAGTTTGCAAAGCTTTCCAGCTAGGAAAGGTGCTACTGTGCCCGTTTATCTGCCCCTGAAGGAATCTTCCTGCAAAAAGCAAGGCCACCTCTGCGGCTGGAGCTCGACACGCTTGGGGTTCCCCTTCTCAGGGCGACGCTCCAGATTCCAGGTCCCGGCAGGAAAGGGCAGCGGGAGCTGAGTGCTCTAGCACGGCAGAAGCCCCGTGCATGTGTGAGAACCATTAAACGTGCGGTCAAGAACAGTTCCGCTGCTGCTTCCTTGGCTGTCTGCAGCAGGCAGGGATCTGCTCATAACAGGTGTTAGATCAGTCTGGGCTTTGGGTGCTCCTGAAAAAGCTCATGAAACAGATTTTCCTCTGAAAGGGCAAGTTTGGCAATTGCCAGGGAACCTTTAATCTTTCCAGTCTGATGCATCTCTGCTGGCACAAAAGTGCTTAGAAACTTCTGACAATTACACAGAAGTTGAAAACTTTCTTAGTAAGAATTTCCCAAGAAGAGCAGGAAAGGACAAGAAAAAAAAAAAAAAACAAAAACAAAACTGAATGTGTGTAAATACAGTTATGGACATATTTTTTAATTTTCTTGCCATCACATAATTATGTACTCTTAAAAGAGTCTTTCTCATAGAAATTATCGAAAAAGTGATCTCTCTAAAAGCATTTCCACAGCTATTTTTAAAAGAAATTGGCTTGAATACAGAACAATGAAAAATCTTTAAAATTACAGCAGTAATTTAAAACAGTCATTACATTGCTGTGACTTTTTTTCAATTAACCAGAACCACTCAAAAGTGCTGAGGTCCACATCCCATATTCAAAAATAATTGTGCAAATGAACTGTGCTGCCCAAGGAAAAACACAGGAATGCCGCTTGCTTTCAGCACTGTAATGTGTCTTTACTTTGCAAGCTGCAATCAGCGACCTGAACTGGGGCTGCCGTGTCCTCATGCAACTCTGCATGACATTGCAACCTGGAGCATTTGGGGCCAATTTGGACACATGTTAAAGGAGATAAAAGCAGCTGTATACTAAACAAAACAAGAGAGTTCAATAAAAAATTTGAAAACAAAAAATGAAATGCAGGACACGGGAGAGTGCTAACAGTCATGAGGACAGCAGGTCAGAATCAGGCTTATGCCAAGTGCCATGATCCTAACCACTTAGCGTGGTCAGGAACAGAACAGCTTCTCCAGTCGATGTTAAACAGGAGAAATGGGCATTTCCGGGGGAAGCCGAGCCTGTGTTTTTGGATGCTGAACGGCACCGCAGAGCACAGAGGGGTTCTGCCTTGCGTCCCTCGGCGCAGAGCGGACGCCCGGCACACACACGCGGCTGGAGGCCGGGGCCGGCGTGGGCTGCGTGTGCGGGGCCTGAGCACTCCTGCCCGCGCCCCCTGCAAAGGCACCAAGAGCTCCAAGTGCTCCTGGAGCAGCTCGGAGGCCCTGTGCTTAAACAAATGGAAGATCCTTGTGCAACCAAAAGCATGACACACAATTTCACATTATTTTGGGTTAGAAAAGTATTGCTGTAACCTTTGGATACAATCAGAGTTTCACCAAATGAAACGTTAAAAACTACGCATTAAAAAAGCAAACATATTCAAGAGATGGATGAAGTACAAGAAAGCTTTTAAACAGATCTGGTAAAATGTTAACCTCCTCGGCTTTGGCCAGCATTTCCAGAAATCAGTCCGAGCTCTCATTTCCTATAATCGCTTTATGCGGTGGTCATGCTTTACTGAGAAGTAAGCATGACACTATGACTGATTAGACAGTTTCTATTTCAAAAGGCCAAATTTCTTGCTGTATATAAGGATTCCAGTAAAACTCATTCGGATAAATATGTCTAAATACAATAAAATTAAATAAATATTTACTAGCAGAAGTTTTCATGTTTATTTGCCATTGTAGATGTCATGGAAAAACATCATCTTAGGGGTCTCTAGTAAAGAAATAATGGAAAAACAGATTTACAATTACAGGACAGCCACTAGCTTATATTTTCAAAGACAACTCTGGGATCTATATACCCCATTCCCTTTGACTTCTTTTACAGTTTCATCCAGTGGTTCAAGCACAGAACTGGCAGCCTTATTTCCCTCTCAAGTTTATCATTCATTGCACGATACTGAAATAGCAACTTAATATCCTGATGCTTGACTTTAAAATATTAAATCGCCTGAGGATATAGCAAAAATAATGTGATCTTGATCTATCTATCTGCATGTAACAGATTTCAGGTCTCCTCAAAAAAAATCTACAATTTTAAAATGAGTTTGGCCAGAAGCAGCCACCGTTTGGCTCCCCGTTGCCCGAACGCACCGGTTCTGGAGGTGCACAGTGCCCTGCTCTCACGCATGTCCTGCTCTTGCTGCTCTCCGTGTTGGCTTCGGCACACGTGCACGGGACCCAAACCAACCATGCTGCAAAATGAGCTTCCCAACACCTACAATCCATTACCAGGAAAATCAGTGTCCAGGGGACAAGCGGTTTTACATATACAGAGAGAACCTACTCAGCCTTATAAAGTAAATAAATGTTTGTAAAGAGGAAAAAATAGCCCCTCCAAGGTCATATTTTTGGAGATTGTCCTCTGTGGACACACGGCACTCACGTTCTGGGGAAATGCACCTGGGTTGTGAGTAGCACTCGTGCTGGGCGGTGCCTGAGGAGTCAATCCCACACTGTCCGGTACCCACCAGCAGCAGCAGCCTTCCCTGTCTGTACTCCCAGGACAAAGAGACTCTAGTTACCAAATCTAATTATATTTGGAGTCTAAGACATTCCTAATGTATTTTAAAATCCAGAAATATTCTCTGACCTTATCAAACTTTCAGAAATTGGCAAAAATGTAATCAATAAAAAAGAAGAAATGCTTGGGAAAAACATATTTATGTTTTTTCACCCCCTGTATCGTGAAGGAAGAATTTTATTTTACTGGAAAACAAAATGGAGCTTTGTGTTTGGAGGTGAACAAGCTCCTTTGGAACAACATCCAGAGAAGAAAAGGCTGACGTTCCTCTTCATGCGTGGTCTCGCTCTAGATCACTATGAGAAATGTGCAAGTAGCCAAAGGGGTAAAACAGCCTAGGAGAGGAATAGCAAAGCCACAGACAGCAAGCTCCACAGAAACTATGAAATAAATTTATGTCCAATTCTGAGCATTATCTATTTTTCTTTGTTTAATACCTGTCAGAAATAAGGAATAAAAATCATGAGAAAGAGTCCACAGACATAACATGCTATTTTCCTTCTCAGGGCTTCTCAGATAAAGACAAACTGGTAGAATTTGGGGGAAAGAAAGGAAAATACTTAGGTCAGAAGCACATGTACTGTAGCCTAACACCCGAACTCTGGGTTTGCAGAACTTGATGGAAAAGCAGAGAGAGAGGCATGTAAAAACTGTTTCAAATATTTTCTGCCCTTTCTTGGAATTCAGGATAACTTAGAGCTGCTCTCACTTCCTGGTAGCCACTGGAGGTCCCCCAAGGGAGGGGACAGCTAGTGAGCAGCCATGAGGGCACCGCTGGCCCCGCTCCGAGGTACAGGCGCATCGCATGGCGCTGCTGCAGCTGCGGGAGCAGCACTGCGGCTGCCTCCACATCTCACTCTGCTCCGCTTCCCAACCACTCTCCTGCTGGGCAAATGTAAACCAGATTCTGTTATGTTCCCTGAGGCCTGCTGAATCGCTTCATTAGAAAGCAGGTCAGTAGTTAGTTACTTGTTTTACTTGATGAGAAATAAGGTACATCAGAAAGGTGTTTGAATATATTATTATTTGAATGTATTGTCTTAGGGAGCAAAGGAAGAAGCAACAGGCAGTCAGAGATGATCGACAACATCCCCATCAAAGCCAGTGTCCTAATAGTTCCCAGGGAGAAATGTGCTATATTTGAGCCAGGGTCTTTTAGCTTGGATCTTTTCTTGAGTTTTAACTACCTAGAAGTAGAAATACAAAGTTCTCCTCACTTTGGGGAAGTACACTAAAACCTAAACAAAGAAACAGCTGTGCAAGCCCAGTTTTATTATAAAACCATTATAAATTACATAGAGGTAGCTTTGCTATGACACAGAAAACACTCACAAAGATGTTGCTAGCGTGTTGCAGTTTTCACTTGACACTGAGAACACCCACAAATGGGCAGGCAGTGTGTGGCAGTTGTTACCTGCTGTATCAGGGCAGGGATTTCATTGCTGTCTTGCTCTCAGCCCTTTCATTCGCCTGCTGTTTGTATCTCCGGTCCCAAATGTGGAAGGCAATCCCTTTGTGGCTAGAATAAAGCTCTGGGTTTCAGAGTGGTCCTTAAAATATGTTCAAATAACAGCCAGTTCTGTGAAACCTGAACTGAGAAATGGGGTTTCCTGTCTGTGTGTATCCTCTGGCTGACCGCAGGCTCCCATTGAAGCTATTTTTGTGTTCAGAGCTCACTCTGGCAATTCTCTCTCATGTGGGAGGTCTCTTTTACTCCCTGCTTTCACAAAACTGGAAGGACAGAAATGTCTTTTAGGAGTCTTCACCTCTCTCATAGCTCTAAGACGTGGTCCAAGGATGCAGAGCTGTTTTTTGGGCCAACAAAGATAAGAGGATTGTCACTGTACTTTTGCTGAGGAAAGAGTGAAAAATGTCGCTTCAGGATTATCCAAAAACCTCCTTATAGAGTTTTACTTCCCATACAGAAATACTTGTAACTGCAAAATTTTACAAGGAACTATTTTACCGTAAGTGTTGTGCCTGTGAGAGAGGCATGCAGAGAAAGCCTCACGCCTGCTGTGCCAGGAGTGTTTACACGGCCACCGTGAAGGCGGCTCCAGCGGACTCAGGACCCCGCCATGGCGCTGCCAGGAGCCCCGGTGCTCCCGCACACTGCGGGAACTGCTCCTCTCGCTGCCTAAGGGGCTTTGGTGACTGATTCTTGGTGAAAATTCACCCGTGGTATTAGGACAGTAAGCAATTCACTAGCTTATTTACCTTGGTTAGGTAATTGTGGATTAAGAACAAGTATGTGAAACTCTCCATTTGTGCATGGATGAGCATCAGAGAAAGATCAAAGCCTGGCTCTGACAGTGACAGATTTAGGTAGGATGGGGAAACTTGAACCAAAAGTATGTCATCACCAGCTCTCTCATTCCTGGCTAGTTAACCCGCAGGTGCTGAATTCACTGAGATTTTCCCTGACTTCCCTATTATCCCAAGCAGCTTAGCAGCCATCTCCTTTCTAAATGCAGAGGATATTGGGGAGCAAGGCAGAGCTCTGCACGTGAGGAGCCCTGCTCGGACACTGGTGCAGCCAAGGTCGCAAAGCAAACAGTTACGGTCACTTCTTTAGGACATGGCTGCACTCAGACATAAGTGCGTAGTGGTGGGATCAGCCTTCTACATAACAGGTCCACAGCTCTGTTCTTCTTCCAGCTCAGTGAGATTTAAATCTACAGTCTCTACAGCAGCCCCATTTCCACCATGATTGTTCCACTTAGATTCCTATCTTTGAGCTTGTGTCGCTGAGCCAAAATAAAATCAATATTTATCAGACTCGGACAAGAAACCTCTCTTGCCGCATAGAGGAGGCACTCAGCTGGGAAGGAATCCTGCTTTGGAGCCTGCTTACACTATTTCTAACTTTCTTGGTTAAATATTTCATGCACTGCAGGAGCAAAGGCCCAAGACTTCCCCCCTCCCAAGCCTAAGCTTTCAATCACATTTGGGGTTAACAAATGTTCATATTTCAACAATTTTTGTAGACGAAAACCACAACAGTAACTAAATGTGCATGTGCATTACCTTAAAGGAGTAAAAGCTTACAAAATATCAAAAGAGGGACCCTGTGTATGATTAGCAGCAGGAGGGAGCACAGAGGGGAGTGTTCTGAGTTACAGTCCTTGTTCCACCATTCTTTGCCAATTTGTACTTCTAAATCTTTACTCCTCCTGCAAACATGACAGTGCTATTGTTAAATCTTATTTTCCTGATTTATAAACAGAAGGCACTTTACTGGAGTGTCTCGCATCTGAACAGTGAACATCCTCTAGAAACAACAATTAATCTTCATAATACCTAACGACCCCTCCAATATGTTAACAGCTCATTTTACAGCTGATGAAACCAGCGTAGAGAAAGGGTCAGTCACATAACCAAGGCCACACAATAGCTCATCCTGTAACTCCAAAAAATCTCTTTCCATGCTTAATGTCCACAAAATATTCAAAGGCACCGGTTTAGAAGGAAAATGAACTTCCCGATATTTACAGGTAATTTTTAAAGTAGCTGGCATCAAGATACTGCCAACATGCTTTTCTTGATAAATCAGCTGTTGCAAAACCATGCTCAACTTTGCATCTTCTCAATCTTTCCTGGATTGGAAAATTAAAATAGAATTCAAATGTTTCTGCACTATATTAGCAGCAGGTTATTTGCACTGATACAAAAGGTAAAAGGTAAAAATGTCATTTAGGTAAAAATGGTACAAAAGGTAAAAATGTAATTTAAAAAGACAGGCAATACAAGTAACTGCAACATTTTTTTAACCCACTATCTAAATAGCCATGCATCACAACCATTATTTTTCTAAACATAGGACATTGCTTAGGTTTTAATTGATCATCAAAGATCTTGGTTATATGAGACAAACTACTGCAGTGCAACTAAAGAGATCAAATTAAAAGCACAAACTTACAATTTTACTCCATGCTTACATGAGATGAGCTTAGTTTTTAATTTTCCAATGCAAATTAAACCAATTTAAACATGAAATAGGCAGACAAATGTGTCTATATTAGGAGCTGGACATGATTAACTATGCTGAATTTAAATTACCCAGGCTAGCATGACTTTTTATATATAGGCATGGTCTCAGTCGCATGATAGCAAAACTGCTCTCCTAACCAGCTGGCCTGTAGGTGCCTTTGATGTGAGCATTTATCTAAATACATATTGGCTGTATATTCACAATGCCTTTTTTGCAATTTTTTTTTCTGAATTGACTTTTGATAGCACAAATCTTCATGAGAAATTAGCAACAGAGATAGCATTTCACCCTCATTTCTATTAAAATCATGTATAAGACGGTTTTGCAGCATTCAGGGAATAATAACAGCTTAAGTAGGACAATCCAATTTTAGAACTGGAAGAAGTTCTTCCAAGGAGAAGTAGATATAAATTCTTCATTATTCGGACGACAAATTTCTAAATGAAAGAAACCACCCCAAAACAAGAGCAAAACTTAGGAGGTCCTGTTTGTAATAGTGAGGTCTCTCAGCAATGGCACATCTTGCACGGAGGTTGGGACACACCATTATCTACAGGTTGCCATTTGTTTAAAAGCGAAGGGAAGATGCATTCTTTATTACATCCCTATGTTATAGAGAAGAATTCACTCACCAATTGGAAAAAGAGAAACAGATGGAGACAGATAAGACATATAGAGCCTAATTTTACAGCATAAGCTCCTTGAAGAGCTATTTCAGTTCATCTGAGAGGAAACATCCCTTTAGTGACCATTTTGCAGATTTAAGAACAGAGCCCAATTGCACAGTCATTACACCAAGACTTCCCGGAGATGCTGCACAGGACCACCCCACGTGACGCTCTGGTTCCGAGGGGCAGCACAGGGGGACGTGGAACAGAAGCCCTGTTCTGAAAGTCAGCATGGTGCTTGGGGTGAAGTCACCACTCCTGGAGTGATCCAGGTCACATCAGAGAGGAGGAGAAAATGGAGAGAGCCTGAAACTCCTGCCAGCAGTGCTGAGGGCGAGAGAGGAAACGAAGACGGGCAACAAGCACAGTGAGGAAATGGCCCAGAAAGCTCCTCACCACGAAGGTGCACGGCGCCGCGCTCTACGGCCAGTGGGACACCCAGGGCTTCGGGGGATCCTCTTGCCATGGAGTTTCCGTGAAAATGGACGGACCTTGCTGGGGCACGCCAGAAGTCAAATTCCAGATTGTGGAAGGAGGAAAAGAGATGTATCTCTTTTCCCATATATGACAAGCTTCTAAAAGATTAAATTTGAGTTATGTTCCCCTTAAGGCCCTAACATGCAGCCTCCAAGTTGAAATGAGGTGCTCAGAAGCCTACAGCTTCCCAAGAACAGCTCATACTTCTAAGCAAGTTCAAATATCTGGCAGCAATAACAAACAACAGCCTAACTTGAACAAACCCATTCACTGTAAAACACCCAGGAAACAGCAGAGGACAAACTCCTAATTTGAGAACTGCAAAGCAGTATTTTCTGTTGAGGTGTTGCTGTTATTTCTTAGAGGCACTAGACGCAGAAAATGATGTCAGGACCTGGAGATTAATATTTTCATTGCCCATAAAATGACAGTGTAACTAGCACCTAACCCCCAGCAACCTGAAGTGTTTTCAGTCCCTTGAAGCACCAGTGAACTTTCTATTATTTAGAAGAACTGGTCCCATTCTTCATCACGGCCCCAAGTATTTTGCAGCAGGAAGTGCCCAATCTCTTGCACAGCTGGACCTCACAACCAGCTGATTAAGTCCCCATGTCACCCTTGCACTTAAAGGGATGTGCTCTGACACCCTCCCAGGACGCCCTGTATATGTCACCAAGTTTGTATGCGTGTAAACACATTCTCACCTTCCTGCTCTGCTGGACCGCGAGTGGCTGGAAGGTGCAGAGGTGCCTTTATTGCTTGGGGATCCAAAGTCGCTCTCAGAGGCCCTTCTGAAAGTTGCCTCTAACTCGAAAGCAGTGCACAGCACTGCCCCAGAATAATAAACATTAACAGATCTGAATGCTTTGAGGCAAGGACAGTGTTTTGTTAAAGGGCAGCAGGCCTTACCTGCGCGTACACAGCACCTAGCACCACGTTATCCAAAAAGATGTGAGCAATAGAAAGAAAATAAATGGTATGGGGATGGATTGTTTCTATTTATGTATCTGTACTTCTGTCTGTAATCCTACACAACCTATTGTATACTGACTGTTTTTTAATATTTTCTGCACCCCACTAACTTTCTCCTCGTTGTTCCTATCCCTTGTGAACCCTAACAGCTGACAAGGTCAACGACGATTTCTACGCCAAGCGCCGGCACCTCGCAGAACTGGCTGCCAAGGGGAGCCTGCCGCTGCACCCGGTGCGCGTGGAGGATGACAGAACGTACCCGGCCGACAGTGGCACGGCCAAGCAGAATGGCCAGAAATCCAAAGTCACCAAGCTCCCCACGCACCCGCTAGCCTACAATTCCCACTACAAGACCTGGGATCCCAACTACCAGTCTCTTAGACGGCAAGCGTACACGAGCAGGGGCAGGCACGGAATAGGAGACCCGACGTTAACCGACCCTCTGACGACCCGCAGCCAGCACTACCTGGGCCCACAGCCATACTTCATAACTAACAGCAAGACAGAAGTAACTGTTTGAGGTTTTTTTTCCTTTTTTTAAAGAATGAAATCCTTCAATACCACACACAAATACACACATGACACAAACACAACTGAATGAGGCAAAAAATAAATTAAAAAAATAAAACGGAAAAAAAAAAAAAGGAAAAGGAAGGAATGAAGAAAAGAGGAACTTCCACTTGGACATTCCCAGTACGCAGCTGAGCGTAGGGTGACGAGGGGGTTAATACCATTCAGCAATACACACTGAAGGTTGAATTACAAACTCCATTTGTATTTCACAATGGAACACAAACCCTTGTGACTAAATTTTTTTACTTGAAACTAAAATCCATGATGAGAAGTAGCACAATCTAGAGAAACTTTATGTCTGCTTAAACATTTACACTATGTTCCTGCCTTGAGACAGAGGAAGAAAGAGAGAGAACAATATACTGTAATATATTGTTCCAGTGAGGAGTTTTGTATAAAACCTAATAATCATTAGACCTGTGAAAGGCCAAGAGTGAACGTCTTGGTTCAACCCTAACGTCTATTATTGTCCTTTCATACCATCCTATAGGAAGTGCAAAAAATATGTATATATACGATAGGGGACAAAAAGACTTTTTCACATGAAATTTATGAAGACTGTTACGACTGAGAGCATATGGGACCTTTCTATCTGAGAGGGATTTCCGAGCGATGATAACAGCGAAGATTTTATTTTGGTTTACTTTGTTTGATTTGCAATTTTTGGGAACCTCCAAAATAAGAAGAGACATATCCCATGGCAGAGAAAGCTGCGGGGGGAATAAGGGCATCAGAATATTCCCTCTCAGTCCTCCTGTTTTGAGGCAGACGGTAACAATTCTCACTTTGCAGACTGGCGGGACTTTTTCTTCACCTAAATGTTTTGCCTATCTTCAACTGCTTCAGACTGAAAATAAGCGTGGGTGGTGCCTTTACTGTATTACTATTGTTCAATGACAGTCTTGTTTCTCCAAGTGACCCCTTTGTTCCTTTAAGCTATTTCCTCATGTTTTGCTGAGGCTGATGAGGGTTCTGCCCCATTCGACCTCCTCTGTTTGTCCAGAAGGGAAACTGGACTCCACCTCCATGCAGTGGTTGCACAGTCAAGACTATTTAGTTAACCTCTCCATTTTCCCAATTTAACCCATTTCCCTATAGTCTTTCATTTTGTATTTGCTTTTAGCCATAGCAGTTCTCCTCTGTAGTTCAACTAAGTGTTATATGGTATATTGTCTGCCCTGTTTGGCTTCCTATAGTGGCGTTCCCCCTTGGTGGGCTATTTGGTGGACAAGGCTCCTAGAGCAGCCTCAGATATCGAAGAGATCTGGGTTCTAATAAGCAACCACTGGGCCGTGTGGCCGTGCCTGGGGCTCGGATGAGTCGAGCACCTTGTTGTAGGAGTAAAACCAGCTGGGAAGGGGCACTCCTAGCAGCATGGCAGGCCCGGACCTGCCGGGCTTCTGCACAGCCGCGAGGAGACAGTGCTGGGATGGGAAGGCACTGCTGCAGCAGCCGCATGCCAGACAACACACACAGTCTTGCACTTCAATTCCTGCCCTTCCCCCAAAGCAAGCAATTTGGCTAACTCCTAATTAGCTATTTTACTACAGTTGCATTCTCACCAGCTGTCAGTTCTTGTCAGATTAGTTTTGGAAGAGTATACAGGGAGGAGTGAGAACTGTTATGTTCAAGAAGATTTGGAAGTGGCATTTCTTACTGTACTCAGCTGGCTCTGGCAATGTTTCTTCTTAGTCGGAAGGCTGGGAGGGCTCAGAAGTTGAAATGGGCTTGAGAGGATACTTTCGTAGGTATCTCAAGATTGATTTGCCTCCTGAGAGCACCGGCATCTCTCCATAACTAAATTCTATGATCATACTTAAGACTATGAGAACTGGACAAAGCCCACGGGACAAATACTTTGCACACAACCCAGATTCTCCATTATCTTTTATTCCTTTAATCTTTATCGCCTTCACAACTGGCTGACTTAATTTGACCCTTTATGGAATGTTGCTGTTAATCCATATGCTTTAGATACACATTACAGCTGCACTCTAATTCACACAGGTTTCGTGTAACTTGAGCATATTTTATGTGGAAATATTTTAGTAACTGTATGTTCTGTAAGTAAACCCGTGTTAATACTTGTTAACTACAGAGTTTATGATACCAATAATACTTCCTACAATAAAATGTTTGTTTGTTTTTTAAGAATGTTTATTTGTAAACATATGTATTCACTATATTAATATGAATTTCTTACCTGGCAATAAAATTGATTCTATGTGAATCCAAATTGCTGACTTATTTCTAAGTTTTTGTCATTGGGCCAATTTTTTAGTACGAACTTAGCATCTGCAGCCTTTTCTTGCAGCCAGTGTGGTTCATATCACGAAAATATGTTATTTGGTTGAGACTTGGGAGGTTCTTTTAACAGCAGCTGCACTGGTATGTATTACCTATGCAGTGTATGTGTAAAATGTATGCATGCTTTGCAAAGTTGCACGTGCACTGTAAGCCTCCAAGCACCCCACACAACTTGCATCACTTGATCAGTTAATTGCAGCTTTTGGAGGATTGGGGATAGGGCAGAAGGGAAACATGCCTAGCGCCAAATCCTGACCCTAATAAATGGGCTGGATCCCCACACTGGAACTACCTAGGAAGCCCAGAGGAAATCCTGGTGCATATCTCTACCAGGTTTTTCTCCATTCAAAGCCTGTACACAACATCTGGGAACTGATTCAGTTGGAACAGAAAAGTCTTTTAAAGGCTTTCAGTACTGTTAACGGCTCATAAACTTGACAGTGAACGGAGCCTCCAAAAGGAGAGTACTTGAGTAGCTGCTTCTTTTTGCCCAGCTGCAGTGATGGTGGAGGAAGCTGGAAGGCAGGGAAGCAGGTATCCCACTTCAGCAGCTACTCAGGGCAGGATTGAACAATTCACTTCTGTTTCCACGAACACAGTCAGAGGGAATACCTTTCTTTTCAGACTGGTTGGACTTAGCCATTTTAAACAACAAAAAGGAAAAGTCTCAATTTCAGTCTATCCCTACGTGGGTGCCATAAAAAAATCCCTAAAAGTTCCAGTTACAGGAGAACTCCTCCAGCTCAGGCACAACTAGGAAAACCGCCCTACTCTGCCGGGGGTTCAGGAGGCACATGCTGCCTGTGCCCGCGGCGCTCAAAAACCTCCCAGCCGCTCTACCAGCGGCCGGGCAGCCCGTGGAGCCGGCGGGAACACAGGCCTCATCTCTAACAGACACCAGCTATCCCCCAGCAAGTGGGGCTTCCGTTAGCAACTTCCTGACTGGGAAGAGGGAGGGCAAGACCAGGAAAAGATTTCAGAACTCTTGTCCTTACACAGGTTCCCTGAGATATCTCATACGTATCAGCTCCCCTCCAGGCCCCAGAACAACTCAGGATTGGCAAGGCACAGAACTGCTACAGGTCGCATCCCTGAGACCCCATCAAGCTGGGGGACTGCACATAGTCACTCTCCCTTGCTGATTTTTTCATTCAACTTTCAGTTTCCCTCTCTTAGATTCCTCTGGCACTTTTGAAATACAGTCTTGCCCATCTGTTCTCCTCACGTTTTGTCTGCTGGTCACATCTACCCCACTGCACTGAACTTCCCTCCATAAGAAACCACTTAAATTCTGTAGGACTCTCAGTGATAAATAAAGTCTTTATTGTAATTATATTCTCTTTCTATTTGCCATGGATAATTTTATTTTGCTAAAAACAATTAAGAGAGTAAACATCACTGTATTTGTTTATACCATTTCATATAAGATCCAGAGTTGCCACTGTAATAACAGGATGAGCCTCCTATTATTAAAAACTGAACGTTATTTTTATGGGTTGGAAGTCATTTTATTGTGTCTACTGATGACATAAGACTTCGGAAAATGTCTGTGATTTATTTCAGTATTTGTAAAGCACATATCTAGCAGTGTAGACACCGTGCTAGCTTGCGTATTACAAGCTATTTCAGCCCCAAGGGATGAAAAAAGCCCTAGTCCTTGTTTCTCCAATACATGAGCTCTGTTTTTCCAACACGCTAGATGTCAAGAGGTGCACAGCTTGCATGGGGCAAAGCAGAGGCCACGTCAAGAGGCTATGCAACGTGGACCTGTCCTCGGCAAGCTGGATTACCCCCACAGAGCGCACCTTTCGCAGCGCTCGTGCCCTGTTCCAGCAAAATGCGTCAGCCCAGCTGGCTCTCCTGGTGTACATCGTGTAGGACCATGTTTAGAAGGGTAATGGCAGATGAGTGTGACTAATGAGGGAAGATAAACTTCAGTGTTTTATGCTTAAACACTAAATCAATTCATTTGAAAAATGTGACATAATAGCACATTAATCTCAGCCTACAGATGGGGAAAAAAAAGAGCCAGCAAATGCTATTACAGCTAAAACCCCAGGGGAAAATTTTCAGTGTAAACACCAACATACAATTCTAATTTGAAAAGTGGCTGAAAAAACATTTCTTGGAATTCGTGCCTTGTGCATTAGAGGCTTCCAGGCTCAGTTGCTCAGCCTGTAAGTAAGCTGCTTCTCCATACCTGCCAACTCCATGCGATCACGAGCACTAAGGCAGGACCTGCCCTCCCCTGAGCTGCCCTACCGAGCAGCAGCAGCACATGAGGAGCTGGATCCCGCCTGGCCCGCCCTGGCCGGGCTGTCAGACACGGCGGCTGCGGGCCTGGCAAACAGCCCTGCAGAGGAATCAGCACGAGGAACAGGGCGCCAGCTGTGGCGGCTCTAGCAGACTAGCAGGGAGACACACTTGTCACTAGAGCCACTAAAGCCCTTCAATTACACTTCTTGACATTGCGGAAAGAAGTTAGTCCTGGCTCTAGTTCTGTGGATTATTTCTATGTCATTATCTGCTGGATATAAAATGCCTGAACAAGCCAGGGCTGCTGTTGAATGACACAAGCCCTTTTTATCCCAGAGCCCTGCTCTTCTAGCTATAAATTGGTGCTGCTTCAAGAGCAAGTTTATTTTTCATTTTCACCTCATAGTTTAAGGCCTTGCCTGGCAAGTGGAGGCTTTGGCTTCAAGCACACTTCAGACTGAGCTGGGTCTAGAACTGCAGTCTGTCACCTCTCTTCTGCTTCCTGGAATTGGAAAGAGGGAGCCAGCACCAAGTGCACGAAGGAAGGCTGCAACAGCTCTCGTCCTTCACTGATGCATGAAGGGAGTCTTTGTTTCTGCAGGTAACTCAGGGACAATTTTGCATCCCCAAATGGATAGGATTTAGGAAAATAGTTATCTTTTTCTGCTATTCAGTGGCATTATTTTTTCTGTCTCCCTTCAGGGTTTTAACAACACACTCTTGCTGCTATCCACACAGTTGTGCCTTGTCTATATTTCAGGCAACACCAGCTTCCTTTGCTTAGCAACTTCACTCTCATTTAGACTAGAAGAGACATCCCTCTCTGTTAATACGGGTTGATATTTCACTGGGTGAGTTCATTTTCTCAGCTTGCACACAAAGCCCTGCGTGCGATCCCAGCCGTAAATAAGGCTGGGAGCACAATAGGCTATCAGCAGCGCTGATTTTAGATCAGGAGAGAATGTCAGCGTGCCATGCTGTTCACTCAGAGGTTCAGCTAAGAGTGAGAACTGGGAATGGAAATGATCACGAGCCTTTCGAGTGGTCACTGGCAGAATTATTTGCTCAGGAAAACAAGCCTGGCAAGCAGTAGTGTGTCAGTGCACTTGTGACGTACCCTGCAAGTTCTCCTTACTGCAGGCAGCTAATAGCCTTATTTTTGCTCTTTCTTGTATTTGGGCTCACCCTAACATTTTGATCACAGTATTTATTATTATTTGAGACCTCTGACAGGTTAGTAGACAGAATTCTGTGGAGTGATTGATCCAGAAAGGAAAGAGAACTTCATTGGCTACTTGCTGTGTCTTCAAGCAACAGACACATCAAAAAAAAAAAAAAATCATAACCCCAACAGAAGACAACCTAGATTTGGCTTTGTCCTAAACGGGTATTTTCAGGGGTAGGAAGGGAGCCTGAGGATTTTTTCCTTACTTTTGTGTCTCTTCTTGAAGCAGAACTACACTTCAGGAGGGACTTCTCATCCACACTCAGCAAGGGATAGCACAGACAACGAGCACACAGATTTGCTGTTGACTTCCTCACATACTAAGAAAAAAATCACTGCATCAATACTGGCTTTGCCGTATACCATATGCACTTCTTCACAGTGTCCTTTACTAGGGAGGCAGAGGATTAATTACACAATTAGATGCGTCTCAGGAAAACAGACTCCATAAAACATCTGTATTTGCCACACCACCAAAGGAGAGGGAAATCCACCTAACTGCCACTGAACTACATTCTAAGAACCTAAATGGCAAACATGACAGCCCTGTATCAGTTTTGAAGATAGGAACTCTATCCTTAATTTTCTTCAGTGCTTTTGAAAATGAAATACTAAGAAAATGTGACATTCTGGAGAAGACACAGTCTAAACATTAGGGATGGAAAGCGTCATTTAAGGCTGTAATGTATTTTGCCATTACTGCTTGGGGAATGATAATACTAAGAGCGATGGAGAGCAACTTGACAGGCTCCATTATGGCCGAGTCAGCTTGTGTGTGCTATTGTGTGCAGGACCCCACGCGAGGCTCCTCTGCAGAGCAGACTGTTCTGGTTCTTAGTAACAGTGATTTATGAGGCTGTTCCTGTTCTAAGAGGTGCATCTGCAGAATGCAAGGCTAAGAGTGCTCCTAACAAAGGTGCTGCGTTACGTGCAGTGAGAGACAAAACACAGTGCTGTGTTGTGCCGCCTTGCAGCTCAGGCCTCCTCCCGCCCTGCTGGGCTGGGGACAAACCTGCCAGGGAGCAAATCCACAAAGCACGCGTTCCCTCCTCCAAGCAAAACTTTCAAGCTTGCATTTCAACAAAACAGTGGCTGCAGGAGCCAAATGCAGTTACCTACCTGTCTCATCTGCCTGTGTGTCTTGTAACCCTGATAGAGCGCCTCATAAATAAGGAAGACTCTTTACTCAGGACATTTGCTTGGCTCTGATGTGTATGTTCAAAGTCCTTGCGGAATATCGGTATTATAGCTGTTAGAACACTAAGGTCTCTGCAAAGTCGTCAAAGTGCAAGTAGAAAACTTTACACTTTCTACAGATAGCATTGAAACATTTGGGATTTTGAGACCCAATACCAAATGAATTTGCTGCCTAGCTACTTAGAAATTCCTGCCTTAATCTTTAGCTTCTTTGACTTCCAGTTAATATTTGACTGCTGACCTAATAAGGTATTTGTCACACTTCTACACATGGGAGTGCTTACTAAATATTGTTATTCCATCTGCAGTTATTTCATTGTGACTAGTTTATTTTATTAGTTGTGATGTCACTGTCCAAATTCAACAGTATTAGATGAGTATTCAGTATGAAATCCATCCCACATCAGCCTCAAAATTCCTCATTTCAATCACATTTATGTTTAGGGTTACACGTCCATGATTGTTTAGTAATATGAAAATCTATTATGTGAAAAACCCCCATAAACACTACAAAATCTATTCTGCCATTTTAAATCTTTCTTTTGGTAAAAGGAATAGAATACTCATATTTTAGCAAAAAGATTATGAGTGTAGAGCAAAGAGGAGGCAACATGAGGAGATGATCTCACAGTTTTCCCAGCCCAAATCCCATTCCCCATAACCATGATATTATGGTCACCCCTACTGTATAATGTTACTTTCTCACACAATTGTACTACTGAGGTTGAAGTACAGCCAATGGATTAATCAGCTCCAGGGAAAGATGAATCTGACTTTCCAAAAATGACTTTCCAATAACTTCCATTATACTTGTTAACTTTTCAGCAGTCATCTTGCAGAATGGGCCACAGTTTCAGAAAAATGATAAGATACATTACTGCACAGCTGCTCTCTGGAAAATATTACAATATACGGAAGCACTGAAAACTCTTTTCTGCCGACTTATCAGCAATAAGGAGGAATATCTGCTTCCTCCCTTTTACATACACATACATGCCTACATATATATGTAAGAAAAACAGAAGCAAAAAAGAGACAAGCATACACAAAGCACCATCATAATTACCTTCTCGGTGCTGTCAGTTTTAGAACACAGAACGGACGCAGGTTTTATACCATCTGCTAATATCCCCTGTCAGTTGTGTGAGGGAACCACGCAAGAGATACCACAACACACAGGGAGTTTTTCCTCTCAGAGATCATAAGTCTCCAGATCCTGTGACATATATGTTCACTTACACACAAGCTGTTAATATATACAAGTGAGGAGAGAACTGGTATTTTTATCAATGTGGAATAGCAGCTGAGACAGACAACACAACCTCCACAGAGGGACATATCCATATGTTGCACAATGAATGCCAGAAAAATAATACAGTGTAGGGGTTTCTCTCCGGTAACTCACGTTAACTAGAGGTCAAAAAATACTGCCCATAAACATACAGTGAAAGCTGATGCAGCATGAGAGCTTAGAAAAAGACGTGGAAAGTACTTGCTCCACATTAATCCCCAGACCTTCTTCTTTTATCCAGTTAGGACGTGCTCTGCCTCCTGCCAAGGCTACATGCCAGGCCCTGCCATGCACATTCTATATTTCTTGATCCTTTCTGTTGCCTAGTAAAGGCTTTTGAATTTGCTGCCAATTCAATCCCTGAAGCACAGATGGGAATAGAAAGCATCTTATCTCCTAGCATACTATTCTATATCATGTTTTCTACTATTTTCAAGCTGTACAATTTTCCCAGCTGTATGACATGCCTGCTTCCCTTGGGAAACTATTTCACATGCTTACAGGATGCTAATATCTCTCATATATATTCTTGAATATCAGAGTTCAATAGAGAATAAGGAGCCCCCTACTCTCATCTGCTTTCCTCTCATTCTTTCATCAACAGGAAGAAGAATTGCCAGAAAAATTGCTTCTTGTCCAAAACTTGAGACTGATTGAGGTGCCAGCAGGGCAGGGTCTTCTGGGCACTCCACCCTGGTGAGCACAGAAAATGCATCTGTTGGAACATCTGCATTAGAGAGCCAGTTTGTGCAGATTTCTCCCAGTGACACCTTGAAAGCCAACTGCTCCTTCCTACTGGCAAGGGCTCCAGTGAAAGGCCCCTTTATGCTAGTGGCCCTCCTCTGGCATAGGTTTTGTCGTAAAGGGAAGGATTTCCAGGAAAAGACAATTGCAGAAGCAGTTCTTTAAATTAATGAGCATCAAAAATAAATCTCTGCTAAAGCTGTGCAGTCCTATGGGGAAGTAAACGAACACTAGGGAACACTCTTTTATTTGGCTACCAATTGCATTTACGTGCAGCTGTGCTTCTGGGGCAGCCGAAGGCAGGAGCAAGCAGCGCTTCCTGCAAACCTAAAGGCACAGGTATCTCTGCATGCTTCGGTTCCAGGATCTTGCTCATGACTGACTTGGCGCCAGTGTCATCCAGCAGCAGGGGCAGCAGAAATGATGCGATTTGAAACCCGAACACAGCACAGAGTTTGCAATGGTGTGTATAGAAATGAGTTATTTTATTGCTAAGGCTCCAGTGGAGTGGACATGTTTTATTTATATGATACATACCTGAGCTGTATTTCCTGAGGTTCATGCTGTTCTCTTTTTCTGTAACAAACCTTGATGAGTTGCATGCACAAACCCTGGGCTGCAAATGGGAAGGGCTGTGTTCTGAGAATATATCAAGACTATGCTCTGTAACTGTAAAATCTTGCAGGGACTTAGAGATGGTGCTTATTAAATTGAAAAAGTACCTGCAGCTTTGAACTCTGCTGAAAGGGCAGTACATGTTTTGTTGCTATTCACTATACTTTCCCTTTACTGATTTCATCCATTACTCCCTTTGCCCTCAGAGAATATTTGTCCACCCCTGACTCTCTTGCCCAGCAAAATACTACCACACAGCTTCATAACTCCTTCCTTCACTTGGTGGTCTTCCCACTTAAATATTCGTGGGTTTCGAAGTTTGTTTTAATCTATGTCTGAGGTATTTTAAAAAAACATAGGTTACTCCTAGCTGATTCTCTCTTCCTTGATCCTGAAAATTGCTATTTAGTTTTTTTCTCCGAATGTCTAGGACTGACTGCAGTACTGTGGACAGTAACTTGTTGTGTGTCTACAAGTAGACTTGGACACTTCAGGCCTTCCCAATGAGGTACAAAATTATCTCTGTCTATCTGTGTATGAGTCAATTGAAGTTGGTTGGAAAATCTCAGCTTCTCCCAAAGGTGGCTTTGAATTTGCACTGAAAGCTTGACAGTTTGGTTTCTTATCATGTGTAAAGAGCAGAAAAAACATCATTTTGTCCTGTCAGCATTTCATCAACCACTGTTCTTTCTTCAACCATCACCACATTTGACAAAAAAAAAGGAAAAAAAAAGTACTTTGCCTGTGAATCACAGGGAAATTTGGTTGAAGTTTATAAATATAATGAACAACACAAAGGGCAATTCACTATCTGGAGAAAAGGTGTCTGTTACAAGACCTTAGATTCCATTAGACTTAAATGTTTAAACATGAATAAAAATGAGTAAATAAAATTACTCCTTTCAAAATTTATAAATAAAATTAGTAAACGAGCTTCCATCCTATTTCCAAAGAACTCCAGAAAAGCAACATCTCTTCCTTGAAAAGACAGCAGAATTAAAGTTCTGTCATGTATAAACCTTTAGAATTCCCTTAGACATTCATACAAAACTCATGTTTTTCTTAACTGTCCTCTATTAGATGCCACCTACAGCTAGTGCTTGATCACTAGATCAAACATCGCGTGAGCTATTCAGGAGTCAAAATTGCTGGTATTTCACTCTTGCGCCTACTTAAGCTTTTCACAATATTGATTGGAAGATTATAAACATGTTTACGCTCAACAATCCACTCGGAGAAAAGGTATTGCCAGCATCATATCGTATATCTTAAGGGTACACTTACAAGTAAAAACTATTAGATCAATACTGTGGCAAATAATATTCAGAAAACATTCATTTAACTTTCTTCCTGCAATAGAACATTAACTTCTTACAACAGTAAAAGCACATGCGGTGTTGAGATTTCAGACAGATGATTGCAATAGTAGTAACATGCCTAAACACCTTTGAGGATCTGGGCCCAAGGAGTACTAGCATGAGCATAATGAACAAGAGAGTTACCTGTTATCATATCTCCAGGGAACTGCAAAGAGGAATGAAGCAGCATTACTCAAAGTTGCACTGCAAAATTCCTTTCTAGAAGTATAAGAGTCATCTGAAGAGTAGCAGGAAGAGATTAATCACTAAGATTACTGTAATCAGTTATTACTTAAATAATCACTGTGAATAATCAGAAGTGTAGAAAACAAACTGTGAGAAAAGCAATGAAAAAATTCAGTTGTTGATGCCACAGAAGAGACAAGTAAAGAGATATTCTATATAGATATATAATTTTCAACTGAAGTCACCAAAGAGAGAATCAAACTGTTCTCCTTGTCTAGTGAAGACAGTACAAAGCTCTAGTTAGAATATGAGTGGTGCAAGTTAAACAGTAGGAAAATCTTCTTCCAAGCGAGAGAGTTACAGACCAAAATAGAGCACTTCAAGGCGTGCAAGTTCTAGTAGCGGGTGCTTTAACCTACTAACACATTTCAGTCAGGCTTCTGTATTGGGCCAGCTGGATGGAAGGCCTCAAGGACTGTGTCACATTTACAAAGTAGTAAAATGCCACGGCTGAGAGTTAACATGTGAGCTTTTCATAGTACTACTACAGCTGACAGGAGCTGGGTGTTTGGGTGAACAGCTTTGCACAGTCTTCACTGAATATGCAACTATTTAAGTTTTTAACTGCTCTGCTTATACCACTAGCAGTGCAGGTGCCAGATGATGTATATGCACAGTTGTGTTGACATTCATCCACTGACACTTAACAGGCACTGAGGAATTTTAAGAATTGGGAATTTTAAGAATCCACCATGATGTTAGTAAATGACAATAAATCATAAACAATGTTTTAGGTATAAGTAATGTTTGTGCTATGTATTTTAGAAACATAATCCTTTCTGCAGAGTTCTTGCACTTGATCCAATACCTAACATTGACGAGGATACCAGGATGGGCTCATGTTTACACTATTGCAAAGGTAGCAATTGCATCCGCAACTAATAACCTTCAGCTGGGCCTGTCCCCCCAGGACAACACGGTGATCGAAAAGGCCAACACCCTCCCACCCTTTGGAGAGCCTGTTCTTGATCACTTCTCTCAACAGATTATAGCATTATTCTAAAAGGCAGAGGCCCTAAGAACAACATAACAGATCTGCTATTTGACAGTAGAGCTCATGAAAACACTGTGAGCATGTAGCCAGGGAGGATCAAACCACTGGTTATATAGCTCTCATTTTCCTATTTATTTTCAGTACGTTTCGCAGGGCAAACAAACAAAGGTGTGAAAGTCTTCCACAGTTTGCATGATTCCAAGGAAAGGCACTGCTGAGAGGGAAGGACGCTCCCGACTCCCTTGCCATGCATCATCTCCTTCCCCAGCGAGGGTCGTGACCATCAGGCTCGGTGCAACCTTCAAGAAAGATTCCTCAAACTTTACTTTTATTTGCATAGTTACTACTTATTTCAGGATGGGCAAAGAGAAAAAAAATAACAAACTTGGTGGAGGAGAACGAGAGGAAACAGTAGGAAAGACTGAGTGCAAATAGAAAAGGCCTAGGAAGTGAGTGGAAGCAGAAGTCTGAGGATGAGAACAGCAGGGAATGTGCAAAGCAGATTCAGGAGGGTAATGGGATTAATAAATGGAGCAGTATGAAGAAGGGCTGAAGGGAAGGTTGGAGCAGAGGAACAGACCCAAGACAGGTCTTGCTGCAGTTGAAACAAAAAGCATGAGAATATGAGGCACTGCAGGCTCAAGGAGAGAGGTGGAAATAGAAGTGGAGTCAAAGTAGACAGGAAATGGGATCAAATCCTGGGAGAAAACGTGAAGCCACCAGCTAAAGACAGTGGTGTTTCTCCCAAAGGGGAGAGTAGGAAAGCTGTTCTGTGCTCAGAGACTTGTTTCTGCCTCTGATCTGCCTCTATGAACATTCAGAGCCACTAACTGAAACAACCTGATCCTTAGTAACTGACCCATTTTTTTCTTAGATTAAATTATTTTCTTGAAAAAGGTACCAATATTTTGCTGTCGCTAGTAGCTCAGTCTCCTTGAGCTTACGCTGACCCTGTCTGCAGCACAGTTCCCCATGCAGGATTTGGCCACATTTCATTCTTCTCCCTCCCTGCTTTCCCGCAGAACTTACAGCTCCTACCTCAGCACAGGGCTGTAACACCACCAAAACACATGCATACAATTCATACAATTTGAGTCACATAACATGGCAAGATTCTGCCCTGTCATTTTCTAGCACCTATATGGCTTTCTCCAAACTACTTTTTTCCCCTCACAACCTGTAGAGATGGTAGTACTACAAAATAGGTGCCAACTTCACTACTGCCACCTTGCAAAACTGACCAACTTGGCACTGCAAGTGCACACGAGGCATGGCTGGAATAAAGCCCATCTCAGGTATCCAAATGATTCCCAACCACCGCAGATCGGTAAGGATGTTAGCAAAGCACCACACAGGGCTGTGAGGAACAGACAAATTGGGAGATGGTGGGCTACGAAGTCTTGTACTAAAAAGTATTTGGGAGTTATATGTCCTATAGAAGGTGCACAGTATAATCCTAGGATTCATATTGTAAGGCTTTGAATGTGTCCAGAAATGTATAAAGAACTCCAAAAATGAGAAACACCAAAGGTCAGAAGATGAGAAAACACAAAGAGAATAAAAAGGAGATAAAATAGAACTTTGCTATTCTAGAGAGTATTTCTTTTTAGGCAGTGGAATTTGCAACTACAAAGCCATGATTACATGAGTGTAAAGAGTTTCTGAAAAGAGGAAAGTAATATACTGTACTGGAAACAGGAAAAAACTTAGTTGGCATAAGGATGATTCAGTTAAATATTAAAAGAAAAACCTTTTGAATGACATGGAATGACAAGCAGTAAAATGGATTTATATAGAGGCTGTGGAGTTTCCATTGCTGGATGATTTTCAAAAAAGGTTGAACTGATTCTGTCAAAAATGATTTAGATATCATTGGACTTTTCCTGAAGAAGAAAGATGGACTAGAAGATCTTTGAAAGTCCATTCCAATTATTTTATTATTTTTCTTCAATGCACACAAAGATGGGACAGAAAGTCTATTCCTCTAAAAATGAGTTTTCTCTTTCTCTTTTATCAGTTAGCAGCAGCTGAAAGCTGTAATTAGTGACATAAAGATATCTGAGGTTTCCTAAAAGTTCAGTGTTATTACACAATAATAGCAAATCAGTGCATAATATTCCCCAGATATATTTATACTGAATCTGAAAAGCATATATATATTCCAACATACATATTCCAACACATTATAGAGTGTCTGGAAATAAAAAATCCTGAGGCACAGACTATTTTAACTGTGCTATTATTTACCGACTGTATAAACTTCATTCATGTGTTTGACTGCAGCTCTTTTATTCAATGGCCTTACCTGGCAGAAAGCCACGCTCTCTAAAAAGCCCAAATCGGCACCTCCAGTGCGCTTGCACAATGAGCTTCCTATGGGCAGTATGGGCTCAGAGATAAGGAAGAATGTGTTCACACTGTCTGGCTCCCAGCTACACTCCGAATACACCGTGCCACTGAATTTCCAGAAAGCATCTGACACACAATGGCTGGGGTAAGGTAGAATGTCTTGAACCAAGATGGGCTGGGCTTCTGAAAAGCACAGGATTCACTGTCCCCTCTGCAATGGACTTCATTGGTCATGTAGCATGAATTGATTTTTTTTTTTATTGGTTCATTCAGAACGTGTGGATAAGATCATTTTCTTATAATTTGACTGTAAATTCCCTGGGGCAAACAAATCCAGCCCATACTAGTTAAGAGGGGAAGGGAAGGGATGTATTCGCAACACAGTCTCTCGTTTGCAGTTTGTATACAACTTCAGCTTACATGGGGTTAAACCTATAATCAGCTTTATTGACTTAGAATACAGACAATGATGTCACTGTGACCCAAAGCTGGCCTTAAGATAAATGAACGTTCTATTAGTATTCTCTTCAGTCATCTGAAGTCCCCTTGCACTAAGATGAAATCATAATGCTTTGTAATTACAGATAAAAGGGATTTGACATGAGAGCTCTCCAAACAAGCCAAACATCCTGGAAAGTAAAAAAAGACCCAACAACTTGCCTACATATTCATTCTCCAGATTCAAGAATAACCATCAAGACAATTTTCTCATTATTAGCAGCTGTTCAGAAATCAGTACTAGATTCATTAGTTAAATCAGTGGGATTTCCCAGACAAAAAGAAAATTAATTATGGAAAGAGGAGTATTTAGGAATAAATTAGTTAGACTGTAACAATGTCACAAACACAAAACCCAACAACTCTGGCAGACAAAAATTTTACAGAAACAAATGATCAGAAGATATATTCCAATTGTAACTGAAATAAAGGGGTAAATCCCCATTCTTTTGACAGCGCTGTGGATGGACTGATCTATGGAGACACAACCAAGAAAAAGAGTCCCCCAGAAGATCCTAGGGAATAAGGATGCTAAGCAAGGAAATTTTATGTGCTGCCATATGTGTAATCTAAAGCAGTTCAGTTTTAAATTACTTCAGTGAAAATTTTACCATCATTCTCCA
Source organism: Crypturellus undulatus (assembly GCA_013389825.1). NCBI lineage: Eukaryota > Metazoa > Chordata > Aves > Tinamiformes > Tinamidae > Crypturellus > Crypturellus undulatus. The sequence goes on along the minus strand of VWPW01012684.1, from coordinate 125,120 downwards.
AAGGATGGAGTGAACATAGGTGGTTCTTTTCCTTCTTTTTTCCCCTAAGCCAAGGCAAAATATATATGTGAAAATTCTTAATAATTTCACAGTAACCGCTGTCCCAACAGTACACATCAGTCGTGAGTTCAAAACGGCGGGTTTGGTCACTCACATGCAACAGCCCAGAGCTTGCTGCGGGTTAACCCCACGAGCATTTCCCTGCCTTCTCGCTTGGGTTTCGCGGTGGCTGCTGAGCTCCAGGCTCTGCCCCGCAGCCGCTCACCTGCTGCCTGGGGCTCCTCCTAAGAGCCGTCGGGCGACTGGCAGGGGAGAGCAGAGGCTTTTGGAAACTCCATGTCCAGGCTACTGCCATTGGGCACTGCACAGCACAGCACTGCAGAGTAAGTGCTAGTGGGATTTGTGCCGACAGCATAGAAATTGGTGTAAAAAGCATTGCCAGAAGTTACACGTTCAAAGCATGCCTTTAAACTGATGTATGAGAAAAAAAAATAATCAATCACAAGTGCCTCACAATTACCACAGAAAATCCCAAGCACGTTTCATCTCCTCACAGAGAATTCTGTATGAGGAAACAAAAATCAAATTAGAAAACTCAAATTAGCAATTGCTAGAATCTCATTACTTAAATTCTTTTCTAACAGAACATATTGGCTCTTTTCTGGGATGAACTCTTCCCTCTCAAACATTACACCTGGAAATGCACCATATTAAATAATACAAATTACAGATATAACTGAAAACACACATCTGAAAAAAGCTATCTTCAGCTAGTCCAGAATTTCACATAAGATTTTGCCCATTAATTTTCCATCTGCTGTTAACACTTTCCATGCAGTTGCTCAGCTTTAAAGTCGTGGTTTGTATGAGAATCACTGTATTCATTTGTGAAGCCTCACAGTCTCAAACAGTAAAGCATTGTGACATGTTGTATTGAGAGAAGATACATTAAATAGGACTTTTACTCTCCTTTGTACAGGTGGGAATCCATCTCTCTTGACAGACTGTGGGAAAAACAATTTCTATACTGCTATACATGCCAAAGAAATGTCGTATTTCTTTTTTTTTCATATTATCCTACATAGACAACCATAGTTTACACATGCTGTAGAGCTTTATATATAACTATATAAAAAGAACACTTACATGGCAATTTATAAATAGCTTGTTTTCATTATGCTACAGAATCGGTCATTTAATATTTATAAATGTAAATATAAAACAATTAGGTATTTCACCAGAAAAATGGTGATATTTGCTGAATAGCATTGGTAAGCTTAACCTAGTAAGTTTATGTAGATGAGCCTGACTCTTGAAAAGCAGAAAAGATTTGCTAAAATAAGTATAAATTAGATAAAAATGTAAAAAAAAAAATTGTAAGTTGTAAGCAAAATTAGCAAAACGCTTCATTGATGATTCCAGCAGGACCACTTTGGGGATATTTATTTCCAAAAAAGCAGCATGCCGAAACCTAATCCTAATAGGATACCTTCCTACTGGCTTCCATAAAGACTAGCTCATTCCTTTTGACCCTTACCTGTGCAGCATTTAAGCAGGGCTTGGGACTTAGGGCTAAACATGCGCTTAAGGATGTTATGGTACTGGCCTCTAGTTGAGAAGTGCCTTTCTGAAACATGCAAAGTTACTTAAATGAAAAGGACAGCATCTGAATTTGCTGAATTACAAGACCAAATAGAATTAACAGACAGCTGATTTGTATGCTGAGCTCGGTTTACAGCAGAATTGTTTTTCAAAATATTGATCTCTGTCACAATTTGCTAATGCTGCAGTAACTGTTCTAACCTTAACAAGAAGAAAAATCACTTAAAATATTTTATTATATCGTCTACCATAATGTCTGATGTTGCATTAATTTTATTCATTATTTACATTAAAAATTAAGTAATTGTTAAGTAATTCTAGCTTGCAAATTAAGTTATTTCCTTTTCTACATTTATCATTTACCTTTTCCAGTGGGCAAGCTCTTCTGAAGCAAATGAAGGCACAAAGTTATTAGGCATCTTCAGATCTATCAGTATTACTAAATATTCTTTTTTTTTCCCTCATCTTTTTAAAGATGCCCTCTGACAAAGAAAATGCAAGGAAAAGGAGGAACAAAAGTCTGACTGCCAAAATGGGAATCAAGCTAGATCTATATCCACAGCTAACCCTTTAGAACAAAAGAATCCTGCTAAGAACGAGCACTAAATGGTGGGCTGACATGTGGATTTAGATGATTTTCTGAGATCACTTAAGAAACCTTTGTAAAATTTCACAATTTGTTGAAATTTTGTTCTCATTTCTGCGCAATTTTCAATTTGTATGATTTTTGTATGATTTGCATGATTTATCTACAGTTACTAGATCAACCTCTTAAGCAAGTCCACTTTTACACTGGAAGTCAAAACATTTAAGTATTCAGCTTCTCTACTGGGTGAGATCATTAATAGAGCATTCATCAGAAGAAGGAATTGCACCACATATAGATAAATTCCAAATGTCCAGTCTCTTCATTCTCTGTAGTACTGCTGCATGGTAAAGGGTGGCTTGATAAGAGAGAGAGAAAAAAAAGAATTTTATTTTAATATGGGATTTTTTTTCTTATGGCTACTAGGTATTCTGCTCTTGAATGTAGCTCAACTGACATTCACAAATCATGTTCATTCAAACAGGTCATAAAGCATCAAATATGTAGGGTCTTCTTTCCTTTTGTTCATCTTCTGTAACTAATAATACACTAATAATAAATAATAGCATTAACAATAATAATAAAAATTATTAATAGCAATAATCATAAGCAGGCTGTTGTAACAGCCCCCTAAGAATGACTCACAGCATCTAATTAGCCCATGAGGTTTTATACATGTAAGGTTCCTGTTGCTTTCAGAACTAGTTGTTTTGAAAGGATGCATAGTGGGTATTAATAAAACTTGTGCACATTACCATTCATGAGCCTTTCATGATTTTCCTTCATCATACTATATCTTTCCATAAGTGACTTGATGCATCTTCCATGCACTATCCAGCTTTGCAAGCACTAGCAAATAGCACTGGATAAAACACATTTCTGTTTTTAATGTAGGACTGCAGTGAAAACAGATATTTTATAAATGTCTAGAAAGATGGGTAGCAAGTCAGACTGAGTTTAAAAAAATAGACAGCATCTATCTACATAAAATCACTCACTGCCAGTAAATGGGCTATCTTAAATGTGTGTAAACAGCAATATTATTCATGGTTACGCTAGAACATAATTGCTTACTGGATCTGAATGAGGTTCCTCTGAATATAAATGAAGAGACAAAGTGGAGATAAAAGCAGCAGCCAGAGTCAGAAAACAAAAAATGATTTAGTGAGATGCGCCTCCTTTTATTATGAGTGTGTATGTGAATAAGAATGACTATTAAATCAACAGATTTATAACCCTGGCTAAAACGAAGTGCAAGACAAAAGGACACAAGGCAAGATTCCCCATGATGTTCTGCCAATGAACCTCAGCCTTGACATGCCACAGTAGCTATTGCTGTGCGTTAAGGCTGTTATAACCCCAAGCCTCTCTTAAATACAGTCTACAAATTTCTTCAGACTGTGTCAGAAGAGCTGGTGGTTTTTACGAAGATAGACAACTGGACAAGTCTCACAAATCCACATCCTTTATGTGGAGGAAATCCAAAACCCAGGTCGCTTGTGCTAAAAGCAATCAAGCAGGCCTGTCAGATCCTCCACACGTTTATTACCCAGAACTGTACCAAGGAACAAAAGCGAATTTAATCTGCTGTTATCACAGAATTGCCTTGATTAGGAGCAGACCCAAGTTGAGCAACAGTGTTCAACATCTAATCCCCCGTTTCCAAGACAAGAGCAGTAGGATTATGCCTAAACCTTTTTGACAATCAGCTGCTGGAAATGCGAAAAGACGAACCCATGAAATGATCCACCTAAACAGCATTCCTGCTCTGTATGGGGACCTGATCCCTTACGCTCTCAAAGCAGGCCTAAACCAGCAGAGAAACTGCCACAAAACTCTGCTGGCATAAAAAGCTGACTGAAGAAGACCTGAAAAGAAAGGCCAACCTCATTGGTGAGGTGAGCATTGCTGCCTGCGGCTGCCTGGACACTGGATGAAGCAAACGCAAAGGAGCAGCCTAGGATGTGTGCAGGAAACTGTGCTCAGGGAAGGCAAATGGGGAAAGGTGTTGCTTGTCTGCTCCTGAAGAGAGCACCACTTCATGGAACAGGCAGCCAAAAACAGATGCAGAAACAGATACACAGACCCAGGAGTTCACCCTCCACTATGTACAATGAGACAATGTCAAGAAAAGCTGCACAGATTAATTGAAGGACTAAGAAAGGAATTTTACTCCAGCCCAGGAAAACCGCAACAGAGACTGCACAGGCAGACACTGAACAAGTACATTGACTGCCAATCCATTCCCAAAATTTCTACCAAGGCTGTATGACCAGGACACAGTTTCCCACTCTCCTACCTTGGCCATCTTCCTCTGTCACTCTCAAAGAAAAGCTCTAATCAGGATTAAAAAAAGAGATTTCAAAGATTTCCTTTGTTAAATGTGATCACATTTGATTCAGTAAAATCTTTTAATCCTAAAACTCTCTTAATCATTTTGATATATTTCTGCAACAAGCATTTAACCTTTAAAAAAGTATTTTTATTTTTGGAATTTAAAACAAACAAAAAATACTTTAAACCAGAAAATTTGGAGGTTAATTTCTTTCTTTGAGACTGATGAATTTGAATTTTTCCAAAAATCTCAGTTGAAAAGCAATTCTTCAGTGGCATTTCTCTGTGAATGCTTTATTTTTGATGTCTAGGCAACATTTGGCTACAGTTTTTTATTTTACTGATAAATATCCAACTGATCCCAACTCCTACCTTAACAGTACTAATATCTGAAACCATCAACATGGGTATGCTCCGTACCTGAACTAGTGACACATTTCCTCCCAAGAGCACCTACCGCCCAGCTCCGAAGGCTCTCAGCTTCAGGCCTTGCCTGAGTACTAATGCAGGGATCCAGCTGCCTAATTCCCTGCTCTGTCCTCAGGCCCCCAACAGGCAGCACACTCTGAACACACCAGCACGAGAATACCTTGGACTTTGAAAGCTGTTTGAACATGGGAAATCAAATATAGCAAAGTGATTTTTATATCAATGCCAAAGACAATTTTATATTAATCCATTCAGGAATTATTCAGGATACCTGAGACACAACATGCTAAAATATTGATCACAGCAGATTTGCATAGTATCATCTTCCAACTGTATAAAAGCAACTTATATAAATACAACTAGGGGTTAAAATAATTTGATGTGCTTATAGCAAAAAAAGGAGTTCAAGCCAACCTTCCTGAGCTTACGATTTTGAGATTTCAATGCTCTTAAGGCTTGCTGTCCTCAAACATGACATTTGATGGCAGATGGGATTCCCAGGCTTAGTTTTCAAATGCTTAGGTTCATTTTAATTGTATTCATTCAGATGTTAGATCTTGGACAAACATTGTTAAAAAGATTAAATCAACTCAGGCATAAAAATTCAAGAGAAACACTTGTGCCATCTACAGAGTAGTAATGTTTGAATGAATATATCTAGAACAAATTCTACTATTGAAGCATTACAGATAGCAAATGTTTAACCAATGAGATAATCTTGAAGCAGTCCTACTGAAAGACAGTGTCAGGGGAAAATCACTTAAATCCTGAAATGAGAATACTGTAGGATCACACTGAATTTCACTGCTGACGATGGCCTAACAGCAGAGGTTTTGGGAAGCAGGTCAAATCAAGGAAATAGATTTACTTAGTACTCACACCAGCTTCCAGCTGTTTGGAGTTCAGCCTCTTGAGCTAAAGGCATTGTATTTCTTTTCAAAACTTCTCAATTGGTTATTCTTCTTTCCTATTTCCCAGCCACTTTTTAAAAACATAACAGCTTTCGGTACCCTCCACAACTTGCAACAAGGCATTCAGTAACTTAACTGTTTGGTGTGAAGAATAAACTCTTCAGGTTTTGGATCTACCTCCTGCTAATTTCATCTGATGCCTTCTGAGCATCCTCAGATGGATGTAGAGATGAAATTGTGAATGTAGTTTTAATTATTCTGTATATAGCTTTATACCTGTTTATTTCATGAGTTATCTTCATTATATCTGATGCTGAGTAAATGAAAACTTGCATTTCTAAATGGTAATTTAATTAAGTCTTATCACAAACAAAATAGGAGAAAATAGGCAGAGCACAGTAATTAGTTTAGAACCACTGAAAAAAAAGCTATATCGGAACTGAAACAGCAAAGCTTTTTCTCCCATGATCTACAGACACCTAAGAGCCTACAGACTACTTCCAGAGCAGTAGTTGTCTCACTAAGCATTAATTAAGCCTGTCATCAGTAGTTTTACATCCACTATGTAGAGGCCCATATATCTTAGAAAAACCAAACCTCCAATGTGAAGAACACACTTCAGTCCAACAGAGTGGACTGCCACGTGACAGGAATAGCCATTAAATTACTGATTTATCACTGCTTCACTAGGCCAGGCAATAGCTAAAACATTCAGCAGCCAACAGCATCCTTTTCCTTTCACAGCGCAGGCTGCACAGCAGACCTCCCTTGATGGCAGGCACCTCGTAGGCATGGCAGGGATTTCCGCGCTCTGATTTTGGTGTTAAGAAGCCTCCCTTTATTTTGACACAGACATACGGTCATCCCCTGGGGAGGGAGTTATTTGAGGACAGATGTGAGTCCAAACTTCAAAGCGAGGTAGCTAGAGCAAGAAAAACAAGTTTAAGGCTAAAGGTATTATCGTTACCACTGGTTGCTTTGCTTAACTTTGAAAGGCAGAGCCAAGTGGCTTTTAGAAGAATTGCTTTTCCAAAGCAGTAATGACATGACTGAAAGGAAAAATGACAATACCCAAGTCAATGCAAGTTAATTAGCTCCTAAAGAGCTTGAGGATGTAAGATTTTAAACTATTAAGATAAATTTTATCCTTTTTCATTAAAAAAAAAATCTTTAATGTCCTTATTTCCAAGGATCACCGATGGGAAAGGGAGTTTGGCAGTAGTTCCATAGCTGGCAGCCAAGTCATCAGGCACAGAACGTTACTTTAATAATGGATAAATGACAACAGATTTAAAGTCAGCAGGTATATAACCTAGGGACACAGAAACATTAATTAAATCAGTAAAGGCAGGCAGAAGCTCAAGAGGAAAAACCTGAACAAGAATTTGGAAAGCACTGATAAGGCTTGATTTTCTCTCTCCACAACCTGTGCCTCCAGCAATTTCATCCTTAAGATACAGGGAAGCTGTGAAATGAGCTATCCGAACACCTGTCAATCACTGGACAAGTTGTGTCATGGTCAAAAGGTACTTCGATGGCCTGCAGGAAAATAAGGCAATGGATATATGATGTAGGATTAGCAGTGTCTAAGCAACTGCATTTTTGATTATTACAGCAAAGAGGCTTAAACAGAAGGGGAAGAGTGATAATGCTGAAGTTAAAGATTTTAATTCTTACTCTCCTTTCAAAGACTTCTTTTGTTTCAATTGCATTTACCAATTTCAACGTTACAGGAGATTTCCTGTATTACAGGGAGAAGGAAGAGTATCCTCAAATCAGTAATTGAAGCTAGAGCAGGTGGTGCTTTTTAATTCCAGATCTGGGGCTCTACAAGTCACATAGATAGATGGGAAATGCGTATATCAGTGGAAGTGCCTGTTCTTCTTCCAAATAATAGAGAGTGAGAGAGGAATAAGGAAGATTCGGAAGAAATCTGCCAGTTCTGATTTATTTATTAAGTCATCAGTGAAGATAAATCCAAGAAAAGTCTTAAGCTTGGAAAGTACACAAAGTATGCATATATATACACAAGATATGCATATATTTTGTGCAGAACCTACTTATTTTACATACTTATTTTAAAAAAATCTGCCAAACTATTGATTATCTAGCATCTTCATTAACAGATGGAGTGAGAATGACTAGTAAACAAGAATTAACTTCTCCCTTGTTCTAATCTATACCATATCAGTTCAATTTCTAAGAGCATTAGACACATTTTTCAATTTCCAAGCAAATTAAACACTTGTTCTCTGGACATAGATCTATAACCTCACTATCATGTGAAGAAGTGTTTTCCAGATGGTTAATCTGCATGAAGATTAATGTTGTCAGTGCCTTAGGTCAGGTGAAATTTAATTAAGATGATGGTCAAGTGGAAGATGCATGGTCCTTCAGGTAGCAATGTGCTTCACAGAACTGAAAATAAGAGCCTGGAACGGTTTTTGCTTGTATTTCTACATATTTTCATTACATGACTATAACACTTTTGAGAGGACTTTGTTTGATGTTAACTCACAGGAGAGCAAACGCAGCACAAAGCTGATGATTGCACCATCCTTCAGCAAAGAGCTGGAGCAGAGAAGCTAGGGGATGGAGCTCTCCAGTAGAAAGAAATATTTGACAGGGGTAGCAAATCCTTGAGATTCTCCATGTTCAGAACCTAGCTTATACTTGCAGTTTCCTGAAAATCCTTGCATTATATTCATTAACTCTTCTGTTCTTAATTTATGCATATAAATAAAGGAGATGGGTATATACCATCAGAGAAAAGTAAAGAGATTGTTGCAAGAAAGGAGACAAAAATAGTAGTGCTTTAAATAATATGTATATTTTCCCATTTTTTCTAATACCAGAAATACATAAAATCTGTATCAGTTTTCAGTGAAGTGTGCCTGCCATTACTGGTATGTGCACCACATTCTAGTTTGAATACTGAATGGGTGTTTGGATGTTTAAAAGATTAGGTAAGAATTGCTGCTTCTTCCTAAGTTTTCCTGGAAAAAAAAAAAAAAAACACTAAAGAGAGTGTCTGCCAACATGTGTTTGTGAGTTCAAATCCTTAAATAATATGTGAAAAAAAAGAGAAATGCTTTGTCTACTCCTTTATTAACAAAAATTGTCTCACTCATTAGCTTGTAATTTTAATAATTCAAATGACAGATACCTTGCATTATTGTTTAAGGCTATTATGAATAAAAAACTTGCTTCCCTTTTGGCTTTAAACTGAAATAAAAGAAATAAAACTCATCTAAGGCATATTTGTGAGTCATCTCAATTTCCTAAAACTTCACAGTGTTAAAAGCACTGAAGAACATATATTTATATGCAAAAATGCAATACAAATATTTTAGTAGCATGAGAATCACTATAGATTTCTATGAAATTTGAGTAAAAGTAAGAACATATCTGAAGTAAAATTATGTTCCTTATAGAAATTTCAATGTCCAGTGTGAACTTTTTATAAAAAAGTTCTTATACTATCACATCTTTTCACATATTCTCAACATATATCTATATGAACTACTATTCTAACAAAATAAAAAAAAACTCTGCACCAGTCACTAACTCAAATGCTTGAATCTCTTGTCTCCCTTCATATTACGCATATAATAAATCATATTGTTGAGTATTTCTTGCTTAGATATATTTTTTTTCCAGCTATCTCCTTTGCATTTGGAAGACAATCCTGTGTATTAGCTTACAGTTCCAAAGCCAGAGCCCAAACATGCTTCAAGTATACTCCAGATTACTTCTGGATGTCAAAAGCTAAAGGAACTAGGTCAAAGCCAAGGCAAAAGTTCAGATCATAGTACAAACATAAGCGTAAAGCAAACAGAATTTGTGCCCATGACAATGTTAGCTTACTCAGTGATCTTTCTGACATTTGCTAGGATCAACCAACTGCTTTAATTTACAAATCACATTCCTAAAAAGGGAAATAAAAAAAACCCTCAATCTCAGCTGTTCTCCTGAAGAGAAAGTCCTGATAACTCATCCATTAAATATTATTTTGCCTTTCTTGCTACCCTCTCCACCAAATAAACCCTAGCAAAATGAACATGAAAAGAGATGTTTGGGAAAAGAAAGCCTGGCCAAATGATGAAATTTATGTAGTTTAGCTTTGATGTAGTAGGTCAAAAACTGAAAGAAATTTTCTCACCAGTAAAAATCTTCTGTAGTGGAGTCTACCCAAAAGAAAACAGATCAAAAAAATTTCAGGTGCTAATTATGTTTTGCATGTGAAATTGCTGCCCTTTCATAAGCACAAGTAAAGAATAGACAAGTTTCTCAATAAACAACTTATCCGATGTGAAACTAGAAATATACGTTGAAGAGAAAGTAACAGCAGAGCTCTTGAATCAATTAAAACAATTTGGGAGTTTAGTTAAAGTGGAAGGACACATCAATGATACTTGTGCATTCACAGCGAAGCGAACCTGTGTGTTGCACAGATCTCTCTCTATAGCCCATATTCACAGAGTGACAGAAATGGACGAGCTACAAATGGAGAAACAGAAAACGTCTGGGAAATGGTTCAGCAGTACTACTGCTGATTAGTCAATTGCCTGGCAAATATGTGATGAACATACATAGTAATTCCTGGAGTGTAATAACAGGCAGATAAAAAGGTGATATAATTTTGCCAGCTCTGCTCCTACAACTGAAAAGCAGACATTCATTCTCATGGTGACAATTATGTTCCCTGGCCATCACTGCTAATTAAATCACTATCTTTCCTATTCCATTTTTTCTCTAGAATTAGATGCAAAGACAGAAATGTATAAGGTAAGGAGAGGAAACTAGATTCAGATAATAATTTTAAAAGCAAAGTAAGATAGACAAGTTTTCCTGGATAATTGCTGGAAATTACATTATTGCTGGAAAAAACAAGCATGCTTCTGTTGCAAGAGAGCTGGGATGGTGTGTGAGGCAGTGTATATGACCATAATGTTGGAAGCAAAATCCCACGCCTTTCATGATTCCTGAAATGGCTAGAAAACTGTATAATACATACACAAATGGGGATACTGCACACATCTGCACATTATTACAGGTTGCTCTAGAGCCTATTTAGTTTTGGAATTAGTTGGGTTTATTTCAAATACTCACAGCATTTTTTTTTTTTCACTAAAGGCAAAGCTTCTCTTTGAAAAACAAATCCCATTTGCTATGTTACTTACCCAAAATGAAAGTCCTAGCAGAAGCTGCATAGATATACAATGCTTGATTCTCTCAAAAGACCCAACGTCCATTGAGAAACACAAAAGTTAAAGGCAAAGCCAAGGTGAAACATAAGCTACAGAAACTCAGCTTTACATTAAACTACAGGCTGAATGATGAGACAGATGGCAGAAAGTTTCTGAAGGGACTAGCTGACTAAGCTCAGCTCCTCTTGCTTTTCTGGAGTGCTTGGTGGACACCCTGGCCCAGGCTCCCCTTTCCTGCAGGCTACAGCAGATGCCGTTATTTCTAGACAAGAATCCATGGCAGTTCATTGCTCAAGGGCCCTAGAAAGCCTTGGCACAACATAGGGCTCACTGGACTTTTTCTTCCATACACTATATGAGGAATGCAGAGCTATAAGCAAATGCACAAGTAACAACAGAACAGATTTCAAATTAAAGGTCTCAACCAAAAAATCCCAAACCCTCAACAGCTTCAGTAATGATTAGTGCTCAAAGACTCCCCTGTTTTGTTTTTACATGTAGTGATATGCCAAATGCTGTGCTAGCTTCCAAAATGCCACGCAGTGTGAAGCCAACCACCACTGCAAAGTGGTTCTGCGTATTATCCTTCTGCCAGGAGGGACAGCTCTAGCGGTGGTTGGAAGTCTCTGTTTCCTTCTCCAGCTACCTCTCCTGCAGGCACAAAGCCTCCATGACAATACTTTGTTGACCGCTCTTACTACTTCTGAAGTCTGTCCGAAATGAGCATTTCATCAGGACATGCCTTTGCCCAAGTCCACTCCAATGGAAACTGAACTACACGCAAATGAACAAACCCAGTGCAGCCATCCTAAAAAGTTAGTCCCCATTTACTTTTCCTTTCATTTTTACAGTAGGGAGTTAAGGTTTCTTCTCATCATTAACAGACCTGCTAGGCTGACTGCTCAGCAGATCTTCACACCGTGCCCAGTGGGGAGTCTGCTCATCTTGAAGGCAATCTGCCTGCTTCAGCCGCATGGTCTGGAACAGCACAGTTAGAGAGGCCTTAAAAGGTGGAGTCTACAAATCTCAAAGCCTTTTTACAATGGGTCATTATCTTTTATAGCCCCTAGCTTAAGATTTAAGTGTCAAGAACAATCTTGCTGTCTGATCCTTCCATAAAGGTGGCTTGGGGAAGAGAATGGTGGCATCCATTCATTCACATCATTTTTTTTGCTCTACAAAATTTAGCCCTCACCACACAAACATGCAAAATGTAGAAAACAAATGTGAGAAAAGCAAGGTGGAGAAAAAAGAGGATTAAGTCCCACTCATGCAACTTAAAAAAAGATAAATAAAACATCTCGAACTTAGGCATTATGTGAATTCCACATGTTAATTACATTAACTAGCAACCTAATGCCCTGATACACTTTCTTGGGCTAAATCCTGGAGGCCAGATTTAGTGGAACACACTTCTGCAAGCCTAAGTAACTGATATAAAGCACATTCAAACCACAAATAACTGATGTTGTGCTGGGAGTCTAAAAGAAAGATCTAAAAGGTAAAAAGGCAACACCTTCTAGTCTGCCGCTCTTTGCTCCTTCGTTATATCTTTCCTTAGTAATTCTGTAAGGGCTGATGGGCCCTCAGGGAAATCTTGCAGTGGCAATACTTAAGGTAGTATTGGTCCAAGCTGTGAACCCCTCCTCTCTGCAAAGGTCACCCTCCACGGTGCTTTAAGAGAGCATGTCACGCTGCTGAGGAGGCCGGGCTGCGCGCTCGCACACTGCCCAGTCAGCTCTGCCACAGGAACAGCAAACCATGGCACAAAAGAGCCCGGGTGTCATACGAGGAACTGCTGCAGCAAGATTCATCAGATGATGTCTGGCTCCTAAACATGAACCGCATTACAAGAGAGCTTCTATAGTTTTTTAGCTTCAGTACAGCAAGATACTGAACCCATGAGTACTTCTGCTAAAGTAGTCCTGCTTACTAAACACGGGAAGCAAATACATAGCCTGTTCTTGGGAAAACACTGGCAGTAGGTATGAGGAGCAGTTGCAGCTCTTCATACACAAACTGCCGACAGTTTCTAAATATTCTTAGATCTTTCACTATTAGCAAGTACATTGAAGAAGGTTTTTTTCTTCCATGCATTACAAAAATAATATCCGGAAATGGATGTGCCTGTTATAAATGTTACTAAATAGGTTGGCAGGGCTGATTTTTTTACTCCCCTGCCTACAAACTAAAACTGGAACCTCCCATTATCCATTTTTCTAGATAAAGTATTGCAGAAATGCTCTACTTTTAACTATGAGATAGAACATACTTTTTCGTTTGAATTAGAAGCAGAAATACTTCTCTGCGTCTCCTTTTTGGGGGGGAGAAGGGAGGGGGTCAAATTCCACTTCCATTTACAAGTTGTTAAAAGACACAGGATATTATAGAATAGATTGGCCCGACCAATCAAAAGTGAAATAAAAAATACCATAATAAGACTTTTTGTCCCTGATGCTGGTATAGAGGAGGTACCTCCTGTAGAAGAATCGTCAGCTATTGTCTTGTACAATATTTTTAGTCTGAGATATATTCACTTACTCTGGCAGTAACTTTTTCATTCCAGAGTGCTAATCTCTGAAATGGCCCCTTACACCAAACATACAATGCTCCTTTGCCTCTAAAATCATTATGCAAGTGCAAGAGTATCCCTTGTCTCTCGTGCATTCACATGGCTGTTAGAAATAGCAGTAATTTTGGGTTTTTTTCCCCCTCATTCTCCCTCTTTGTAATACTCTATTTCAGTCTTATTCCTCTGACTCATGTTAATCAAGGTTTCATTTTAATTAAAACATAAATGTGCACTGATTCCTATAGTAATTGACCCCTCTGCAGTGCAACAGAATTTCTTCTTCATACCATGTTAGTTTTCTCACCGTTGAGCACAGAGAATACACTGTTCACCACCTAATTAGCTCTAGTTAACTCCATTAAGTCTAGCTACAGGAGCACACTCCCTGTATATAAGAATGTATAATCATAACTATAACCAGAATCTCAGTTTCAGGATCTATTTTGGAATCATTAGGAAATACAAAACCACCAAAAAAGCACACTGCACAACCCACAGACCGGAGAGAGGGAGTGAAACTGGCTATGATTTCAATCACTGCAGCCAAAATGTTATTCATTTGCCATGGTCAGAAAGGATCATCAACTTTATATATAGAAGACTATTTATTTCACAGAAAAATCCTACTTTACTATACAAAGTAAAAATACAGTGTTTGGTTTCTTTTTTAACCTGCCAGAGTAGTAATTTCACCAATGAAGCAGACTTGCATTATTCTTAATTTAATCTGTGAAGCAGAGTTTTATTATTTACTAATTTGTTCCCAATAGATCTTTCTAGCAAATAAAATTGTACATGTGAGACTAGCAAAGACATTTTAAAGATTAAATGCAGTTAACCCTCAATTTAAATCAACTAGAATCAGGATTTCTTATACAGTATGTGCATTGCTCTCCAAGGGAGGAGGTTTAAATATGATTTCATTCCACATAAGCGGAACTTATTCAAGTGCAGAAGTTGCTGAATTTCAAGGCCCTGAAGACAGACAGTTGTTCCTACCCATAGCCAGAGAATTGTCTTACCCATAAGATCATAAGATAGTTTCAGATCAGGCTTCTTCAAAATATATTAACAGAAGAAAAAACAAACAAACAAAAAAACAAAAAAAAACAAGAACAACGATGACCAAAGAACCTCCCCCAAAAGGTAGCTAAAGGCCAGAGAAGCTTGCAAGTGAAACACAGTGACAACTCACAACATAATGCCTGGGTACAGGAAGATGACTCTGGAGGAATGAGGAAGGCCAAGGCCTGTTGGGAATTAGAGATGGCAAGAGATGTCAGGGGCAACAGGAGGGCTTCTATAAATACATCAGCAGAAAGAGGAAGACTACCGAAAACATCAGTCTGCTGCTGAATGGGGAGGGTGCCTTGGTGGGGAGGATGCAGAGAAGGCAGTTACTAAATGCCGCCTTTGCTTCCGTCTTCACTGCTAAGGTTGGTCCCTGTGAACTACAGAGTCCAAACATGAGAGAGAGAACCAGGAGAGAGGAGGACCTTCTGCTGCTCAAGGAGGATTGGGGTAGGGATTATTTAGGCAAACTGGACACCCATAAATCTATGGGCCTGGATGGGATGCACCCAAGAGTGTGGAGGGGACTGGCAGGGGTCATTGCTCAGCCGCTCTCCATCATCTTCAAGAGGTCATGGAGGGTGGTGGAGGTGCCAAAAGACTGGAAGAAACCAGCATCTCTGCAAGCTCCAAAAAGGGCAAGAGGGAGAAGCTGGGAAAATACAGGCTAATCAGCCTCATTTCCATCCCTGGAAAGGTGATGGAGCAGCTCATCTAGAGACCATCTCTAGGCTTGTGAAGGAAAGAATGTGATCAGGAGTAGTTAGCATGGATTCACCAAGGGGAAGTCGTGTTTGACGAACCTGATACCCCTCTATGAGGAGGTGGCTGGCTGGCTGGATGATGCGGGAGCTGTGGATGTTGTCTACCTAGACTTCAGCAAGGCTTTCGACACCATCTCCCATAACGGAGGCTCCAGAAGTGTGGGTTGGATGAGTGGACAGTGAGGTGGATTGAGAACTGGCTGGATGGCAGAGCCCAGATGTTATGATAAATGGGGCTGAGTCTGGTTGGAGGCCTGTGGCCAGTGGTGTCCTGCAGGGATCAGTCCTGGGCCCGGTGCTCTTCAACTTGTTCATCAATGACTCGGACGAGGGCACAGAGGGCACCTCAGCAAGTCTGCAGATGACACCAACCTGGGAGGAGTGGCCGACACTCCTGAGGGCTGCTCTGCAATTCAGAGGGACCTGGACAGGATGGAGAGTTGGGCAGAGAGGAACCTCAGGAGGTTCAACAAGGACCAGTGCAGGGCCCTGCACCTGGGCAGGAATAACCCCAGGCACCAGCAGCTCCGCGGAGAGGGATCTGGGAGTCCTGGTGACACCAAGTTCCCCACGAGGCAGCAATGGGCCCTCGTGGCCAAGGAGGCCAATGGGCTCCTGGCTGCAGCAGGAGGAGCGTTGCCCACAGGGCCAGGAGGGGATCCTGCCCCTCTGCCCAGCTCTGGGGAGGCACCTGGAGCACTGGGGGCAGCTCTGGGCTCCCCAGGACAGGAGGGACATGGAGCTGCTGGAGAGGGGCCAGCGCAGAGCGACAGAGATGCTGAAGGGACAGGAGCAGCGACCATGTGAGGAGAGACTGAGCGAGCGGGGCCTGTCCAACCTGGAGAAGAGAAGGCTGAGAGGGACCTGACCAACATGGACAAGCACCTGAGGGGAGAGTGTAGGGAGGATGGGGCCAGGCTCTTCTCTGTGGTGGGCAGTGACAGGACAGGGGGTAACGGGTACAAGCTATACCCCAGGCAGCTCCATCTCCATGTGGGGAAGAACTTCTGTGCTGTGAGGGTGCCCGAGCCCTGGCACAGGCTGCCCAGAGAGGCTGTGGGGGCTCCTTCTCTGGAGATCTCCCAAACTCACCTGGATGCCACTCTGTGCCCCGTGCTCTGGGTGTCCCTGCTGGAGCAGGGGCTGGACTGGGTGATCTCCAGAGGTCCCTGCCAGCCCCAGCCCTTCTGTGACTCTGTGACTTGTGAGTTGCATTTGTCATCTACTCTACAGCTGCCAGCAGAGAAGCTTATAGGATCAAAACTGTGCCTTGAGGCTAAGGCCACTGGACTTATTTCACTGATGACTTAAACTTTGATCAAGAAATTAATCATTAACTCATTATCTCCATGCAGCACTATTATCTGTAAGCTGCCTCATACTGGATACTGGATAATTCAAGTTGGAAGAGGCCTCAGGAGGTTATCTAGCCCGTCTTCCTGCTCAAGTCTTCCTCCTGCTCAGGTGGTTCTTAAATAACATTTCACAGATGTATGTCTCAAGTAAAATCAGTTCTGGAAGGAGATTACATTCAAGGACGTTACTTAGATCTGAATTAACAGCAGCCCCATCAACTTATTAAAAAAAAAAAAAAAAAAAACTAAAAACATCTAATACAACATGCAATAGCATGGAATAGCATGGAATATAAAGCATTAGCTTTAAGGCCCTATTGACTTCTCTGTTAGTTGTGTAAATGAACATAACAAAGAGTTAACATTAAAAATTAAAATGAAATAAATATACTCTCTAATGAACTAATATATGTGGGTAAGATAACATCTGCTACTTTGTTTATAACAAATGTGTCAAACATTAGATATGCCAAAATTCATGCACATATTCTGATGGAACTTGGGGAATTTGATTTATTCACCCAGCAGAAAATAGAAGATTTTCAAGTATGCCATGGCAGAATAATATCAGACTTAAAAGCGCTCAGAGAAAAGATTCTTTTTTAACAAAGGAAGAGTCCTGGCAATAACTGTTGCTAGTTATGACAGAGAAGCAATCCTTTAATTGAGGCAATGGGGAAATAAGGCAAAATGATGGCTAAAGATATCTTTGACTAAGTCCTGACCTACTTTCCAACTCTAAACAAAATTTAACATAAGGCATGATTAGTGAACTGCAGTATGTCAAGATTAACCCTGCAACGTAGTAAGATTCTGCTGCTTTCCATTTTTCTTGCTTTGCCAGATGATCTTAATATCAAAATCCCAGCATCCCTCAGATCAGTCTAGATCTACTTTTACAGAGAACACAAGAGATATATTCTTCACTGTCAACTATTCCTATACAGAAAGTCTTGAGAGTGATGAATTTCAGGGGATTTGTTAGAGTACACCTTAGATGGTAAGCAGGATGATTCTATGCTAAAAAATGATTTTTACAGTCATAAGTGAAAATGCGAAGTCTATAACCTGAAGGATGTCCCTGAAAATGGGTCTAGTGCCTGTTTTTTTCTGTAGATGTGTAAACTGTTCGCAGATAATCTTCAGGCTTACCTGCTGAATCTACTCTTGTTTGTAAGAAGATCCGGACAATACCCAGTCACCTACTGCACATTCATATTGTGGTATGAAAGGAAGATTTTTCTGTTCCTGCGGTACTGAATAACTAGGACAATTTACACAAAAGGAAATAACATTCTCATTTTTCAAAATTATTTTGATGGTCCTTCTACAAAGCAATAGCAGATTGTGCTTGCTACCTGACTGGTAGGCTGAATGGAATGTGTGTTGAAAAAGGATCAAACCCTCAGCTCTGCATTGAATAGCCCTGTGGCAGAATCCTACATTTCCATGGAGACCCCTCATTAATGCAAAAGTGTTTTTGCTTGCACAGTTAGGGAGAAGAAACTAGAGAAATGAGCCACTATTGTCAAGACTACTATAGGAGTAACCAACAGTACTTCAGGTGGCAGGGAGAGGTCACAGACATTAAAAAATGCTCCATTGAATTATGGATTTTCTCATGCCCGCTCTGCATATTACCTGGAATAAGTGAGTGTCACTTTTCAACCATATTCTCATTTTCTTGGGAGCTTGACCCGCTTCTCCAACAGTCCTTTCCAATTAATATAAAAAATGTCTTCAAGCACTCAGTCACTGCATTTATGCTGTACTTCAGCTCCGTTCCTTCACTGGTTTAATAATCAATTATATTTTCAGTAAAGTGAAATAGAAACCTTCTTGACATAAGTGTACCTATGAAAAGATCAGCCAAGTTACCTAAAACACGCTGATGTTGCTAAATTACAGTTGTTCCTCTACCTATTCCAACCTGCACATACATCCTCAGGTATGGAATTGCTTTAATATGAAAATATGCTTTTGATGATTGATATTTAAGTAAATCAAGCTCTGATGGGACACCAAAAGTAGCTGTATTAATTCAGAGCCAACATAAGATTATTTTAAATACTGTGAACCCAAAAGGTAAAATGCTGTCTAATCTGTAATCAGTACAGATTAAGGATGCACTCAAGGATCAGAACACTATTTTTGGGAAGGATGGGGACAGGACAGAACTGCAACAAAGCACAGCAAGCCCTTAGACCAAAAACAGTGTTGGATATGTGTGTTTCAGGAGTCCCAAGAAATGCTCTTCAGTTCAGCACAACTGCAAAGAAGAATTCATGATACCTCTGCTCACAACATCCCTTGGAGACCAAGATGCACTGGGAGGGCCAGAGAAGAAAACTAGCCTAAAATCGCTTTTCTCTGTCAATAGATTCAGTCTACCCCCTGCAGTGACTGGATACAACACGTTACAGATCATGCTGACTGAAAAAGTTCTGTATAAGAAACAGATGTTCTACAAGATCTTCCAGTGACTGAGGAGTGAAAAATCCCACACTAAGTGCAAAAGAGTAATGATGACTAACAGGCATCAGAGAGAGAAGTTTCTCTGGAACAGTCTGTCCATTCACCATTGCACCATAAACTAATTTTCCAGGCGCAGCATCCTCACTCACTGTGCTTTGTCACACCACATTATTTTATTTTATTGATAACTATAATTAAGAGATTCAAGATCGCATTATACTCATATTTTTTTCCTCATTCTTCTTCCCCTGCATCTTGCTTTTAAGTCCAACACCATTTCTTCTCTTATTTCAAGCAGACAGTATAATAGTATGCAACAAAACACTGTTACTCTCACCCATCCCTGTTAGTATGGCACAAAGTACCCTATGAGTTACTTGTACTGGGTGTGCAGTACACCCATATTTAAAGATCTTTACATCATTTCCTGGTTCTCAGTGTTTTGAGATGTAAATAAATCTCTCATTTGGAAAATTTCAGTATAAGTGTCTAGACTTAGTGGGTCTGGTAATTTCTGGTGGCTTTTTTTTTTTTTTTTTAATGTCTGTGTTTGGTGAAACTTCCTGTGGGATCCTTAGGAATCATTGTTGACAAAATTTTGTAAGTCTCAAAATACAGTTCTGTTAGACAGCCAAAATATGATTTCTAAATGCTTCAAATCTAGCCTTTTCTGTCCTATCCTTAACAATAATTCCATAATAATTCAAACAATAAAAACAGAACAAAAGTACAAGATATATAAAATATCTCTTATCTGTCACATGACCCCACTGATAGATAGCAAAGCTGCCACTGAATTATTTTGTCTAGGCTAATATAATCTGCATAATTTACCCAGTCTTAGTTAATAACATCCAAAGCTCTTTAATAAGCTGAACAGTCTTGCAGTTAACACTGTTCTTTTAATTTTCAAGCATTAAACAAAAATGCAAACAGTATTAATTAGATTTAAAAAAAAGTAGAATATATTAACTATAAGGAAAAAACCTGTGATAAGTAATAGTTTATCAACATCTGCAGTTCTTTTAGTCAAACTGCTGCCCACAGCCATGGAGCATAGAATTCTACGCAAGGAGGGCTAGGCTGTGCTTCCCTTGGACGATAAAAGAACAAGATTCAAAGCACAAATTGCATTAGTTCATGCTTACACGTTAAAGTAATCCCATGGAACTAAGGGGAGTAAAAGGACAACACAACCAGAGGTAGAGTCACCCCTTTCTATCCCACGTTGCCAAAGACCGATTGCAGTGTATTCATGCCTTAATTGCTAGGTAAGCCTCTAACTGCTTGGCACTTTCTGTTTACTACCTTCTAAGATCAGTATACAAGTCAGAAAGCGTTGCTGAATTTTCCAAGTATCAGAGTAATTTGATGAGCTTCTCAAGATGGAGAAGCTCATGTCCACCTGTTTCCTTCCCTGTACTTCTGGACAACAAACAGGAAATTCATTTCCAAACTCTCTTTCAGCAATGCATATCACATACAGACACACTGAAGGAATTTTGCTTGCTAAACCACTTCAAATGATAAACACTTAACAAATCTGTGCATCTCATGCATCGTACCTGGAAACACTGCTTCAACACTGGGGAAGGTTATCAGGGACTTGCTTAAAAGTTAAAATAAAATTGTTTGAAATGAGATGTTCAAAAGTTAAAATGAAATTGTGCTGCTGTGGATCAGCTATAAACTGATTTTTGAAAGTACCAGGAGAACAGAAGAACTAAAAGATAATTGGATGCAATAAAAAAGATGCAAGAAACTGTATTTTTATAGTTAGGTATTACCAGTTCAGAAATTGTCAGCTAATTTCTCCTCTGTTGCCCCAAACCTGATAAGGAGAATAAATCAATGGGAAAATTGTAGGACACAGTCTGTGGCTTCAAAACAATTATCTAACCATAGATGTCAGCAGAGACTCTTGTGATTCTTGTAAAATCATTAGCAGGCATTCTGAGCTCTACTCCCATACCGAGGACGTTGTTTAGCATGTACTGCATACTTCCGATAACTTCCTGTGAATTTTGTGCTGTTTTCACATATTTTAGGTGAATGTCTTCAGCAAGGCCAATAGACCTGAGTGATCCATTGTTGGTCAAATATACATAGATTACCATTTGGGAAAACCAGAAATTTGCTATTTTAGGCAAGACTGCTATGATAAAACGATTACTTTGCTGACCTTTCAAAAGGAGGAAAAATATCAGATCTATGCTGTGAGCTTCCAAGTTCCTCTTTGGTGAAAGATTTCATTAAGTTGGAGGTGTGGGGAGAGGCTGGACCTTGATTGCAGAAAGAGATAGTAAACCTTGAAGAAAAGCTCTCAAGATACCTGCAAATAATCTACTACAGATTTCACTGCAGTAAGGAATGTATTGGTTTAACAGGTAGTGTATTACTTCATATACCATACTGATGGCAAATCTTACCTGAATTAGTGGGAACCAGAAGGAAAAAGCCAAAAAAAAGAAAAAAGGTATTTTTTTCCTATGATTTCTCTTGTCTAGCAAAGCTTCTTTCTACATTTCTCTTGTATATCTTTGCATTTACTATAACAGGAGTTTCAGAAACAATAGTGAGTACTGGAAGGCCGTGGTCTGTCATTGAAAAGGATGATACACCTGTAAACACTGCTTATAATACAGTGGCTTATCCCCATCAGTGTAATAAGTTAAGGAAACCACAAGCAAAAAAGTGTCCAAACAGTTAGCAGGTAACGCCAAAACAAGCATAAAAACGCTCATGTTTTACAAGCACATCTTATATGGTAGCTGATATAAAACAGGCATACAGATATAAACAGTGGGACCCATTATGACTGTATAACACGGTTTAGATGAGATACAACCCAGAGCTCTCAAGAGAGTTTTGAGTATCATTCTACATTCAGAAAGAAATAAGTCACTAAGAGGTTCTCTGTTTATTTCTTACTTGTATAATGACTGTAGATACTGAATTATAGCATCAATCTACTTTTCTGGTAGGTGTAAAAAGTTAAACAGTTAATAAATTCCATGACATTTATGGTGAGGATCAACTNGTCCAAACAGTTAGCAGGTAACGCCAAAACAAGCATAAAAACGCTCATGTTTTACAAGCACATCTTATATGGTAGCTGATATAAAACAGGCATACAGATATAAACAGTGGGACCCATTATGACTGTATAACACGGTTTAGATGAGATACAACCCAGAGCTCTCAAGAGAGTTTTGAGTATCATTCTACATTCAGAAAGAAATAAGTCACTAAGAGGAAGAGATGACATACACCACGATGTTTTGTCATTTAACTCATTAACTCTTTCTAACACAAGATTTTAAAATATGTCACTGCCCCAAAATTCTCTGTTTATTTCTTACTTGCATAATGACTGTAGATACTGAATTATAGCATCAATCTACTTTTCTGGTAGGTGTAAAAAGTTAAACAGTTAATAAATTCCATGACATTTATGGTGAGGATCAACTCAAAATGAAGGACAACTTGCATGAAGAGTGTTGAGGAATATGCTTTCATTTCTCAGTTGGGAAACGGAAACATTATTGCAGAATAAAACTAGGATCGCTGTGGCCACTAGGCATGCTACCTTTAAACACTGACATTAAACAGCATTCACATGTAGGCCATATAAACCATCAAGACAATCAACTGAAAAGCTTAACTGGAAAATGTTTCTTAAATCTTCATAATTATATCCATGCAAGCTCACAAAAGAAAAGCTTTGCTTAATTCTACTTTAAATAAATGGCAATATTTTTGCAATCATTTACAACAGATGGACATAACTGTTCCAAAAGAGGAATATAGGCCCAAACAGCATCTTTCAGAGGGTGAAAATATTACTATCACCTCCTCCTCTCAGCAATGCTAGGACCTGATGGAAGCAAATGTCTCTCCTTTTTCAAAGCAACATTCAAAAGAGTCAATAATGGATCACAGAGAAATGTGATGTTTTCTGTTTCTGACTGACACATACATGTGTATCCAGGTCGTAGTTAAAGAATGACTTGCAAAAATGGAGTGATGCTAATAACACTGCATATTTTCAACAGTTCATTTGAGTTAAAATTCAGTTCAGTGCAAGTATTTTTGGTAGTAACTGTGTACCCACAAGAACTCCAGCTGCTACACTCGACTGTGGAACAAGATGCCATAGTTCAAGCATTAAGCAATAATTTCTTTTTCAGTTCCTTAAAATAATACTTGTCAAAGTCTTCAATTTGTTTCTACAATAATTTGCCAAGTTTACCACTTAAGTCTTTTTCTCCTGGTATTTTCTAATAAAGACAGACACTGCAATGACATTGGCTAGACCTTAGCAAAGTTCCCTCAAGCAAGAGAGGCATGAGCAGAGAAATGAGTTTAGCGCTTAGACAAATTGATAAAGAGTCCCTGTGAAAGCTTCTGTTGTAGATCTAATTCCATTTTTTTCTTTCACCTCGTTAAGTAAATGTCCTACAAATGCTAGAATACTTTGGAGGAGAAAGAGATATGGTGGAAAAAGAAAAAATGACCATTCTGACAGTAATACAGAGACAATTAGTCTCTGACAGGCATTTAAAACAGAGAGAGGATGGGGTCATGGAGACATTGGGAGTAATCAAAATTTACTACATTACATAAAGGCATACAATGTGTCTGGCTGACGAAAACAGAGCCTTATATGAAAATGGGACATCTATACTGTATTGTATATAAAAGTAGTACAAGCTTACAATAAATGTTTTATATTAACCCTCATACCTCTGCAAACATACAGTTCTCTTAAGCATCTACCTAATTCACAGGTATTTCATATCCAAAACAAAAGCATTAATTCAGTTTAGTTCCACTGAAAGAACCAAAACATTTTTATTTATAATACGACGTTACCTTGATTTCTTGGCTATGACCTGAGACATTGATAACTTGTCATTTTCTTCATGTGAATAAAAACATCTTCAGCCATCTCAAAGAAAGTCCATTCATACTTCTTTCAATCTGATCTTTGCCTGTTAAGATAATATGTGAACAATTTAAATGTAGCCCATGGAGTTTTGCATGGATATTAGTTCTGCACTCCCAAAATACTGTACCCTACAAGAGTTTTCAGTTTGTTATCAAATGTTAAGATTTGGGCACTTGAGGATCTTAAAAAAGGTAGCTATATTATGTCTGTGAATTTCAAGGACATTGGTTAAACTGCCAAGTAGATGTTTTTATTCAGCATTTAAAGAGCCTTTACTTCCAGCATCTTAATTCACCTTCACTGTAATTTAAAAATCAATCCAAACTGAGATTAATTTAATTACGAGCAAGACTGCCAATACAGAGCTTTGGCATTGTTTAGTCTGCTAAAAATAATCCAGTCCCCATGTAGATATGCTTGTGGGATGCTCATGATACACTCTTTGATGGTAAAACCACTGTAAGAAATTGCCCTTGCCCTCCGAAGTCTTTTGCCCATGCCGGAAATACTTGTTCCCCGCACTTCAATTTGTCGCACTTAGTTTTGAAATGATTGAGACTGAAAATAAACTTTCAAATAAAAGTTGCTGTCAAGAAACAATCTATGGCACCAGCTCAAATTAAGCACAGAACCAGAAAAGCTACGCTCATCATTTCCATGGGTTTTTTCTGGTGATTTTTTAAAAAATGTCTATTTTATAAATTACAATTCCTTGGTGATTCCAGATCCATACAGCTGATTCTTACTACTTTACATATGATCTAGTCACTATATTGATAATATACAACTGACAAAAAGAGGTTTCATGGGTCAGTTAAGATTCTATTTTTCTCTGAACTGCTGGGCTTGCTAAAGTAAATAGAAATTTCACTGAAGCTGTATTTGATTTCGGCCACAGTTTCTCACTAAAAGAACAGGCTATACAAAAATTAACATGTCTGCCAAATTAAGACTGCCTGACTAATGTTGAAAGAACTTGCTCAAATATAGGTGGGAAATGCAAAGGCTAAGTTTTGGTGTTCCACTGAAATAGGTACAGGAACACATCCATATTCCTCGTAACCTCATCAGTATAATCTAACAATATGTGCTAATATGTAGGAGCATTCTGTAGCCCCCCTTATTCTGTTTTCATATTTGAAATTCGATTTATAGGTTTATAGGTGAGGTTTATACAGGTAATAGGCTGATACTTTTCATCCATGAGAGATAAGCTTCAGGTGTTACTGAATTCTGTATATTGCTAGACTTGCTTTTGCACTCAAGCTGGAATGAATGTGTTCCATATAAAATATCATCCCATAAATTTTCAGATAATCACAGCAGAAGTAAAAGCTTAATGAGAAGTTAAAGCGCTTATCAAGACTGAATGTTTTGTCTAGATTTGAGGGCATACCAAGGCTATTTAACTCAGACCTTCTTTCACAGACATGTATGCTATTTAAAAGCTACAAGATGTTTGTTGGCTGAATCTAGGTTGGTCCTGTCTTAAGCGAAGACCTCCAGAAACCCTTGCCAACCTAGATTGTTCTGTAATGTGGTTAATTCCAATTCTGCTGTTATTTATGTTATAATAAATCATGACTCTCTTAAAAGTTAACAATATTATACTGTTGTTAAACTGATCTGAGCTCCTAATCAAAATATATACTTTTACCCCCGCGTAATGATTCTGCAACTTTCAACGGTGACATTGGTGATGGTCTAGTGATCTAAGCGGCTTGTTTGTTCTGCTATGCAGAAGCAGCTTAATAGTTTGTCACATTTAAAGCTCTTCAGACGGACATCACAATTACAAATATTTAACCACAGAAAGAAAAGGCATTCAAAGTTAATGATGTTAGGTTTCTCCTAGTGAAAACTTAACATCAAATAGTAAAATAGTGTTCATAAAATATCAGCACAATATAAAATTAGCTTTGTATTTTCTGTATCAAAGTTACCACAGTGTAGTGCTTATCTTCTTTCATTTATAGCTTTTAGAACAACCTGGTTATTAAAACCACCCTACTTGATTTACAAAGCGAATGAATCTCTGTAAAGACCTTCTTAAGCAAGGGGGATTATTCCTCAGCAAAGACAGGAAAAGTTTTTAAACATATATGTAAATGAAAAAAAAAAAGACCTTGCATAGTCAGAGACAAAATATAAATTTGGCAAAGAAGATTCACTGCACCTTTTATCTTTTCTTTGTTCTTTTCTTTTGCAAGGATCACATATGTTAAAACTGGCATCTTTCACATATTATAGCAGTCTCTCCTTCAAATAGAACTTTAATTTTATGAGAAAGTATAGCTGAGGAAAAAAGACCACACAAACACTTAGAAAAGTTTGAGATTGGACATATCTGTCAATGTAAGTCCTTTACAAACTGTTGTTCTCAGCATCATTCACAACAAAAGTCTGGCTACTACTGATTTTAACAAAGCAAGGCTTTACAAACACTTTTCCTGTCTTTCCTCCTACCTTTGCCTGTCTTTCATGTGAGCAAGATGAAGAGCATGCACAAAAAATTTGCTGTATAGCAGTACCATCGAACAGAGGAAAACCATTATTTTAGGCCAGCAGAGATGTTTCCTGTACTGATCGCCTGATTTATGGTCTTAGTCAGCAGCAGTTTCAGGTAGAGGATTCCCCTGCTGTTGAAGAGTCTAAAAGTCATGATTTCAAGGCTAGTATTTGGCACTCTCCTTTTCATGTGAAAACTGCTGTGCAAAGGCTGTAGTGGTATTGCTCAGAAGTACCTCATACTGAAATCAGATCTTAAGCAAACAGGAGACTAATCTCACGTGGCATTAATGAACTCTTCCTCTGTTGAAGAGTGTGGTTCTAATTTTAACCACCATTTGTTTTACAGCAAGGTCTATTATTGACATTACTATGGTTGTAAGCAAATCAGGTCACATTTAATGAGCTTCATTCTTCAAAGTTGTGTGCAAAAAATTAAAAAAATCATCCATTTAATGTTATTGTCACATTTTTACAAGAATCAATATGCTGACTAGTGTCCAACTTGCATTATTAACTGCCCTTTTAAAATCAGTGTCCTCCCCACACTCTTCTACATCATCTGTGTTCATTCCTGAAGGAACAGATTAATACTGAAGATAAATAATTAAGTATTAAACTAGTATTAACTAAATTCACAAATAGTTCTCTCTAAATATTTACTATGAAGTACCATCGGAAATGGTAGGTGACCCAAATTTTTCTTGTGTTTTTCCTTCATTTTGTTCTTATATGTTTCAGTCAAGTTCCACTTGATGATCTATTTCCTAATTCAAAATCTTTATGATAAAATAATCCTACACTAAAATGCAAGATAAGTTGATTTGAAGAGCAAGTTGGGTTAGTTAAATTTTGAAACCTATTTTATATATTTTCAAACAAGCTAATTCTCAAGCAATAAATGTGCCAACTTCTTCTGGATGCCCATCATTTTTTTCTGTCATCCCCCTCAGTTAATCATTAAAAGATCAAAATTTAATCACATGGAAAGTAAAATCACTCTAAGAGGCATACAAAAGAAGCTACTCCCTCATGCAAATACTGAAGCTTTTTATTTCTTAGTTTACTACGCTATTTGAAAAAGCTTATCGCTTACCTACAGAAAAAGTCATAATTTACATAAAAGAGGGTTCTCAGCACGCTCTCCTGCAAGCTCGATTCCAAGGCTGCTCTATGCTAGCAGGGCTGCCACTGGAGACCACGATATGATTTATTCGGGCTCCGAGTTCACTAACTGCAAATCTGAACACCATTATACTTTCCAACACTACAAAATTCAGCAATAAGGGGAAATATTGTGGTCTCATTAAAGAGTATTTTAAGCCTTCAAAGGCAATGGGTTTTCTTCAGAAAAAAACGATGCATTGCACAAGCATAAGATTTTCTGCGAGGCTACAGACGCTATTCCTCAATTACCACTACTGCAAATATTAAATAATTTCATTATAGTATGGTACCAAATACTAGATTGCTGCTTCCTTTGCGGGGTTGCATACGGTTGCCTAAGAGAAAATGGAAAGAGACAGTGGAATATAAAGTTCTCACAGCTTTACATTAAGGCTAAAATATATATACTCAATTAAAAACAAAAAAAAAAAAACAAAAAAACCCCTTTTCCAATATTAAGAGATAGGTTTAAAAAATCTACTTGTTGGAATACCGAAATAGCAAATATTTCATTCCGTCCTAAGAAAACTTCTCATTTGTATATGTTGAACATTCTTTTCTGAACACAATCACTAGAAGGAAATTTATAGCTAGAGACAAACTATTGTCTCAGTATACTTCATACCAAATCTCCTTACTTTTTACCTGACCTGGAATGGGCAACCACTGCTCATTCAGTGCTTAAACACTAAAACTGATACAATACAAGAGAAATACCAAGAGACTCTGCCCTCTCCACCTGCAGAAATGACTGTAATACAATTCAGGGTGTTTGCCAGTATAGGCCATCATAAATTGGCAGAGAAGTGGCAGATCCTGACATTTTAAATGAGATGAAAACAGAGAATGAAACTAATGAAGAGGTGGAATGTGGGCAATGAAAAAAATGTACCCACATCACATATGCCAAGTAAACAAAAGAATGCCTGGTTCCTCAAGCCTAGGTCTTGAGAATAATAAAAATTTGCACAGAATTAACTGGTGCAGACATTGCAATAGACAGCCTTCCACCAACTACTGATTTTCTGAGCAGAATGAAGGTTACCAAGTAGAAAAAAAAAGTGATGAAAACAAAAATCTTTGAAATAGAATTAACAAGAAAGCAAGTATGCTTTCTTTTCTATAAAAAATACCCTTTACATGTAAAAAATGTTATTTACACCTCTTACTATTCTGTCTTTTATTACTACAAATCTGTAAACAGGTTACAGCTCAGTGTCTGAGAGTAAATGAAACTTACTCGGTAACTAACTGGGTTTTCCTGAGGAAACCCTGAGCCTCCCTGATGCCATTGTTTAACCTCTGTAACCTCCTAAGGAAGAAAAATGTAACAGCAGAAAATAGGGAATAGGTAAAGATAATAAGGAAAAAAGAAAAAAGTGCTAAAAATAGGGTCAGTCCTTTATGAATCAAGACAGAATTACCAGAAAGTGCCACTGCACCACTGCATTCAGAAACAGCATTCCCTTTTCAGTATCACATGGCAAATTCCAGCTGAGACTCTCCTGATGTTCAGGTGGAGATTAGCAGGGAGCAAGGGAACACAAAGTGACAGCATATGACTCTGAAGGATAACAGGCACAAACTCCCTTTCCTCATATGTCCTTCCAAATTTCATACCAAAAAAAAAGCAAATTTCAAACTCAAAAACAATTTCATACTAAAAAGCAAAGTAATATAGTTTCCATCTTCATTTGTGTGCTTCCAAGGCTGCATTCACCTTTTCTCATCTCTTCTCCTAAGCAGAGAGTTTGTCCAAAGAGCAGGGACTGTCTCTAATTTAGGTAAACAATGATTAACAACATCATGCCTGACCAGAGCTTTTATGTGCTACCAACACTACAAATAACTAATAAAAGAATTTAAAATAATTCTTTCACTGATGACATTTTTATCAGTCAGTGCTGGCAACATACTTCATTGCTCTTCATTACCTTGGAGGAACAAAGGCCCTGGGAATCTCCTTTTCACCACCTTGTCTCTACCACTACCTTTGCCCTTCAAGGGAAATATCCCATTTACGAGACTGATGAAAGATTTAGTCGTTCAGGGCAAACATCTTAGCCAGCAAAGCCTCTTCACCAGGTGGCCAAATGGGAACAGCTCTAGATTTTGATGCCTAGATTTAAAAACTCTTCTTTTTGCCTTCAGTCGTGACTAGACAGATACCATCCTTATACCACTGGACTGCTTACAGAACTTAGGTAAAACATTTTTAAAACAAAGCAAAAGTTCATTATAATATTTTCAGGTTTCTCCTCCATTAGCCCCTATGTGAACCGCTCTTTTGACTTTCAGAAATGCACCAACATTCCATAGCATATAAGTTCTGGCAAAGAATGTGCATTATCTTCTCCTGGAAAGAAAGTTTGAATTCATGTGTTGTTTTTCTAATATGCATGTAGAAGCTCCCAGGAAAGCCATTATATATTTACTAAGGATTACTTTTTTCTCTCTATTTTGAAATGTATTAGGATATTGCTTTCACCCAGAGAGTTCCTAAAATGTAGGATAATTTTCTTTTATTGACCTGTTTACATAAAATATTAATGAAAGTAGTAGAGGTTATTGCATAGCAACTTCAGAAGTTATACCAAAGTTATATAGTTCCCACTGATGAGTTTTATTGCTCAGCATTAAGTCTACCATTTCTTTCTGCAATGCATGAAATTCTTATGTATTAATTCATCCAGATAATCTAAAGTATCTTCCACACAGAGGTCTCCATGTGGAAAGTATTGTTTATGAGGTGTCAAGTGAACAGCATTACAGCTGTAAGACTACTCTTGGCAGAGACATGGGTCATTTATAAATTTAAGAAACTGACACATCTTTTAATTAGGGATGCCAACATTTGACATTTTTATTCCCAAGAAAATTGATTTTCTTGGGAATGGATCTACAGATCCACTTAATTTTGGGGGAAAAGCTGATGCTAAAAAATCTGATTCACATTCTATAAGGTAGCTTTCCAGTGAAAATACAGGACAGTTTGGGCTTGCTTTACGTATAGCAACTAGAGCTAAACGAAATGTTATTCAGTTTTAGACACAAAGAGCTTTATGTACAAGAGAATTGATTTTCATCCCCTTTCTGCTGTCTCATTTCTCATCTGGTAATGTGTAAAGCACTGTTTAAGCAGTCCATTTAGTAGTCAGAGGGAAACTAATGATTTTGCTGCTCAGTATATAGATATGCCAGTGACCAGCTGTTGTACATTTTGTACAAATAAGAAAGAGATAATTCAGAGTTTCAAAACTATTTTAACATGGCAGCACCATCTAGGAGTGCTTTCAATATACAGTGTATAGTTTCTTTGACAGCTACATCACCCCATCATATAACAATGATCAGACTCACTATTTTCCTCCCAAATAGTTTAGTATTCCCCTACACTATGGCACCTGAAATATTGGGACTAACTTTCCTATTGTTACTGTAGAAAACAAAGCTTCCCTTTAAAGTTTTTCTTCCCTAAATCAAATGTACACTAGTGCTCTGTGGTATTTCTCTACCACTTTGACAACCTGAAAAATTAACTGTAGCTGTTGATAAAGTCACATAATAACAGTAATAGACAAACCAGCAATTCACATGTGAAAATAGAGTTAAAGTAAGAAGGGGGTGCCTCATTAGGCATTACGCACTCCAACAAAACAAACCACATCAAGAACACTAGGGTAGTGCTAGACTACTAGGTGCACTATTTGGAGGGGTTTTGGCCCCAACCTTCTCAGCAGTGAGGTTTTCAGTCTGCACAAAATAGAGAACTGACTCCTACGACATGTACCATAGTTTATCTGAAACTTCATCATATTCCTCTCTTTCTTTCCCCGCAGTGTATTCCAGTAAAGTAGGTTTGAGCTCTACAGGCAGTGCTAATGGTCTTATTTATGTGGAACATGAATGCTTCTGCCAAATAAACATAGTGAAACCTGCTCATAACAGATACCAAAGGGACTTCTATTTTTCCGCTCTCCATAACAACTGGTTTAATAGAGTAGGGCAATTAGCTTCTGCGAACTCAGATGCTGAGATTTCCCATCTGTGAGAATCAGCGCTGCCCCAAATGAAGGAAGCAATACCGAAAGCTCTGGCCAGAGCGGGGCTGTAGACGTATTAGCATTGTCTTCATGAGGTATCAGCATGCCAAGTTCTGATTGTGTGTGATGAGCAGGGGAATCTTCTACAGAGATGGAGTGGGTATGCAGAGAATGAAGAGGAAAAGAGGGAGGTCAGTGGAAGCACTTGGAGCATTATCTGAACTTAACTACAGCAGACAAGAGGAAAAGCTTTAAGGTGGGAGAGATGAGGCAAGAAAAGCAGAGCAAAAGAAAACAGAATGGGAAAAAAGGAAGAAAAACAATGAAAGAGCTAGGAAAAGAATAACCCACAGTTAGGAGAGGACTAGGCTACTGAATCTAAATCCAAAGTTATTACCAACTACCCTATTTAGAAAGGTTTTACTATGGATACGAATACATATGGATATGAATATATGAATATGCAGGTTTCGTCTGTGTTCCGCAAAGTGCTTTTGCCCAGATCACATACAATCCATGTATTTATTCTTCTGCTGTTTCCTATGAATGGACCTGCAGTGTTCAAGTGTCCTTCTGTTCTCAGAAGGAACATTCTCCCCTGGATTGCAAGGTGGGCTGCAGGGGAGGGGAAGGGTGATATTCCTTGGACATTCTTCAGAGGGAAAGGTAAAATTTATCTGCAGAAACACAGGTGAATAACAGAC
The DNA here is from genome assembly GCA_013389825.1 of Crypturellus undulatus. Classification (NCBI taxonomy): domain Eukaryota; kingdom Metazoa; phylum Chordata; class Aves; order Tinamiformes; family Tinamidae; genus Crypturellus; species Crypturellus undulatus. The sequence goes on along the minus strand of VWPW01012684.1, from coordinate 92,438 downwards.
CACATGACAGCACAGCTTCTGGCTACTATGACCCAATTATATGGCCCAACTCTGCAGCAGATTTACTTAGCATAACTGCAGTTATTGCTAAGCAAAGACTTTGGGAAGAGATGTGGGAGAATGTTATAAAAATAAAGCTTTGTGAGGGTCTTTGTAGACAGTTCTAGTTATTATTAAAATTTTCTGAAACTAAACGGAAGATGAAGGCAACAGAAATAACAAAAGACATTGGTTGTGACTTTTTTTTTTTCCTACTGACATTTTGAGATGTCATTTCAAAAAGGTTTATCTCGAGGCAAACAGACACGTGCTGGAGGCAGGGCATAATTATTTAGACTCATTGAGTCACAGATGTTACCTTTAAGTGGTTTGTCAGTTGTCATGCACCATCTGACAATCATGATGAAGACATGAAGTACAAGCAAGAACTGCATGTGTACTTTCTATCTATAGTGCTGCATATTGCAAAGTCACTGTCAAAGACAAATCTAAAGAACTATTCAGGTAGATTTTTATACTACTTAGGCATGAAACAATAGTGCCATGTACTCATCCGTGTGACACTAGTCTCTTGGTTGACATACCAGGGATCAATAGAGACCTACAGAGCTACCATAGCTTTAGATGAAAAGCAAAGTGTATGAAGCATTCAGAACAGCTATCAATATTAAGCTTCAAGACTACGAGGTTATATCAAAGAAGCTATTGCCCAAGTCTGCTCTATGTCCATTTCTCTTTGATATGCCTATTAACAGCCTGTTATTTCAATTTATGATGCATAAGGCTGTAGATGTCACTAATCTAAAAGCATTTGCTGACACTCTGGAGGACAGAATGAGAATGATAATTGCTTTGAAGTCTGATCACTGGACAACTATGTCCTTTCCATAGACTTTGTGATAGAAAGAATGAAGACTGCCAGGCTGGAAAAATCTCCTGCATTGCTGCAGAAGTTAAGTACCATTGCAGATTTGTTCCATCCACACTAACAAGAGGTAAAATAAGTCAAAGTGATACACTCCATGCAGTAGTGAACTACATTACAGGACAACTGAAACAATCGCAATCCAGACCTAGACAGCTACAGACAGGCATTGTTTAGCTTGAAGTGACAAAGAACAGAATTTCACTGAAGCTTCAGACTTCAAAAAAAAAGCAAACAACTCATAATTCCAGTGTCTGTTGCCTTTTATATATTTCCTGAAAGAGTTTATTGCAATATTCTTAACTACTTAATGACAAAGCTATGCATAGTCACCATTATTAGGGTAGATGTATTATTCTGAACAAATACACAACCACAAACCTTTATGGAGCTAATCCAGCTATCACAATACCAACAACAATCTTAGATACTTTAAAACAAGCCATAGTAGAGGGACCAGAACACACCAAAAAGTCTCAAATACAAAGTAATTTTGTCAAAAGCTAATTCAATACTACAAGGGTATGAGCTGATTTTTTGCAAAAAGGTCAGGCAGGCATCAGCACTTAATTGACATGTTGTTACTGCATTCAAGTTTCACAGTATCAGTTGTGAAGTTTGACATTAAATGCACACAACAGTAGAAGTCTTACCTGCACTCAGTGAGGAATGTCTCACCTTGTCACAGTGTTAGCTGGGCAAGTGTGGCACATCTCTGCCCGTGAATGATTTCAGGGGCAAGTTTGCTGTATGAAATTTAGCATACTTGACCATTATTATACAAAGAAGAAATATTTAATACTTCTAGTGTCCTAACACAACAGTGTGGAATTTCCTATAGCTTTTAATGGATATCAACTCTAAATGAAAACATCAACTAGCCAGCTGAGACATGATTGCTCTCTTAAAAATTTTTTTTACACAGAGATGTTCAATATTCAGTGAATAAAAAAAAAAGCTGGGCTCATTTTTGGAAGGACATTCCAGCAGTACAGAGGGCACCAAGTCCTAGCACTTTTGAAAGTAAATAAACTGAATACTTTATCTAGAATGAGTGGAGGTTATATTTTGATAATGTAATTTGCAAAAAAAAAAAAAAAAAAAAAAGGAGAAAAAAAGCAACAAATGTGAATGCATTCTACTTTCTACTTGCAGAATGCCTCCATATTCCATATTGGATCCACACTCCATTAGAGGAGAAAAGCATGACAAGAGACTTAAGTTACTGAGGGACAAAAATGACAGTGAATTAAATCTTATATTTACCAATCCCACTTAATGTCTTTGAGGTTTTCACCAAAAGGGAATATAAAGAACATGTAGAAAATCAATGTCAGATTAATACCTAACTCTAATATAATCACTGAATACTCCTGCATCTACCAATGCTGCTCCACTAGACCTTGCTGAAAGAGTACCATGCAATTCATTCTTAGTATAGAAGGAACTAATTAACTGAGCAGGACATTCAGAAACTCCATTCAGTGTAGATCCGCAGCAGAATATGGCATATAGATTTTAATGTTTGGGATAAATGATTAGGTAAGATTTGCAGTTAGTGGAGATAAAGTACAAGTTTACAGGATTTCACTGACATTCTAACACTTTATAGTAGCTAGCAACCAGTTAGTTTTTTTTCTGGCTTCCAATAGAACATTATTTGATCATAGATGCCAGTCTTTTTATATTCAAAAGGAAGGAAAAATACCTTCTAAAACAGTCCTATTTTTGATTTTGTCTCAAGGGAAGGAGAGGGGGGAGGGAAGTACTTCAACAAAAAAGCAATATAGAAATAAATAGCATCCTATTCACAGGAGCTAATTATGTTTACCAAAAAAAGTATCAGAAATGACTTTCAGTAAAATGCAAATAGTAGCAGAGGGAGATAAATAAAAACCCAATAGATTCATTTGGTGTGGTTTTGCAATCACAGCTTTCAGAGGCAGGAAGCAGAAAAAGAGTAAGCAGTAAACTGCTTTCCAGTAACATAGGAATAATAAAATTACAACCGTCTGGTCAACAGAAAAAGGGCAAGAAGAAGTGAGTGACAGAAGCAACTTTTAGTGACATAGTGAAGAGGAGATAAGATTTTTAAAAAAAAAAAGGCAGCAGCAAACAGTGCTGCAAGGAACTATTTGCAAACAGCAGATAAAGAACAGTTGGAGGCAATAACTCAGGCTATAACATGGCTAATAAAGCAGCCATGACAATTATAGTCACCTACAATCCTAGCCCCCCCCCCCCTTTTTTTGGGGGTGTGAAGGGCAAATAACTCATTGTTTTGATAGAGCCATAAATTCAATACCTAATTTTGAAGTGCTGAAATAAGATGCATCCCTTAGGAAAGCAGACAGTTTCCAAATAATTGAGGACACTGAGCGTGAGTTTCAAAGCATCCGGGCCAGAAGAACTCACAAAGTGAAGGCCTAGGGAGCAGGGCTTCCTTAGCCTCTGCTGGATGCCCAGAGCAATACAGCCCCTCATCAGACAATACCTCTCACAGCGGGACACATCTCCAAACAACACATCACCTACATTGCTTGGCACTGCACTGATAATTTTGGGCCATTGCTCCTCATCTGTGTATGAAGAGGAGATGCAACATCACAAAAGTACAACCAAGCATAGGTTTTACGTGTGTATATATATATAAATTATGTTCAAGTTATAAGTGTCCCACAGCCATCTATGGGAACACACACATACCCACACACCTACCTCAGCACAGCAGAGGATCACCAGCACGTATTTGAGCATTTTAACTTGCATTCTTCTCCCCCCAAAATCAGCATGACATATAACCAGTTTCCCATACTTTGCCAAATAAGCCTCTCACAGACTGTCTAAAGGACACATAAGTCTAGGTAAGAACCCAGAATAAAATGCCATTTTACTACTATTAAAAGCATCTCTACAGATTCATCTTCACTGTATTTAAGTGATGCTGAACTGCAGAAAAGTATGCAGATGGACTCCAGAACAAAAATAAATTCAATAACACAGCCTCAGAATGCAGATGGATGACAAATGAGTTGGAAACAAATTAGACACAATAAAATAATTGTAAATTAGTCTTTGTATAGTTAGTTACAAACTGTCATTAATTGCACCTTTCCTTAGATTTCTGTGAGGCTATTCTAAATCACATACTTTCTAATTTGCTTGAAGCCCTGTGAAGCAGCATGTGCAATATCACAGGGTGATGCTTCCTATAGCTCCCTGCCATTTCAATTCAACAGCAAGAATTACATTTACACTTGGTAAAGACTTTTGTCATTTATGTGACATAAAAAATAAGAAGAATAAAATACACATAATAAGAAAACAATATATAAGATATATCCCTGCATATTCCCATTAATGAAAGAGAAAAATCAATGCCCTGTGAGTATTCACATCTAAATTGTCACAGATCCTAGCAAAAAGTATGCAATTAAACAAACAAGATCAAAAGGGAAACAGAAGAGGAATTAGATTTTTAAATCTAAGGTGTCATATCTGCACAAATATTAATAGGCCCATTCCTTTTATTTTTGTTGATTATACAACAAATTGGCTTGAACTACTTTCCTAGATTAATGATCAAAAAAGTTATTTGAATGGCACTTCACCTCAGAGAGTTCACGCTCTTTAAGCATGAAACTTCCCTTTCTTAGAGGGAGCCTCTACTTCATAAAAGAAATCCCTAACCATTTCTAATTACTTATTTGGTCTCTATTACATGATGGTAGCATCTTCCTATGTCTGGCAAGAGCACATCAGACAGCTGATGACATGGTAGAAATTCAAGTGGTATTTTACTGTGGAGAAAGTGACAAAAATCCAGCTCTGGTCACCCTAAAACTCTGCAAGTTGCCAATCGTTGTTTTCATTCCTATGGGTCTAGCCTTTGCTTCCCTGGGTACACTTGCTTTCTCAGAGAAGCCAAGCACTGACACTGAGGTGAATCTGAGTAATAGTTCTTCCCCCTCTCCCGCTATTAACTACAGCTTGCTGTTTCAGTTGAAGTTCACAATATTTTTTCCACAAAATCTGGAGAAGAAGATTTAAAGACTGTACTTGCTGCACATCACTTGGCCCTAGTCACCGTTTAGTTGTGGCTTGTTGCATTTGTGAGGTATCAGGAGTACCATCAGGATGAACGGTATACAGTAAATAATGCAGTACCCAACAGAGCTGAGTAATGCCACAGTATTTACGTTTTTAATACGTATCTCAAATGTGTGTAAGTTTAATAAAAGTTTACACACAAGGGAGCTGAGTAAGGTCACAATGTTTACATTTTTAGTACATATCTCAAATGTGCATAAGTTTAATAAAAGTTTACACACATAGTCAAGCACTGAAAGGTACTGAAAACTTACAACTGAAGCTTAAAATTACTAAATTTTATAGCTGTGAAACAGTTTCTTTTGGAAACCCAATTTTTAAGAGATGCGCGGTAAGATAAGCCACATATTGCTTATTTGATAGGCAAGCTACTTCACGATGGAATGCATATCCTCTTCATCTTGTTTAAGAACAAGCAGATCATTAGCAGAATTGTTTTCCTACTGGCTTCTTACTGTCTTTGGAAAGAAGCATGTGTGGATTAGATCACTCCTTTAACTGTGTATACATCTTCATGGACAAAAATGTTATTAAGAGAACAGCTAGAGTAAAACTCTAGAGAGTAATGGAATGAGTGGAAATCTCTGAGAAAATTTAGGAGATAAAAGGTTGTTAGAAGGACTGAATTCCTTTTCCTCTGCCATCTGCTATAGATGGGAAAGGACAAGATACAGTATGAAAGTCAATAGAGATCAAACCCTAACAGCATATGTGACTATTCTTCACACCCCCAAGCATCCATACGAGTCTCTCCTCACCACAGGGCAATGATTCTCCTCCTCCTCAACTGCATCCTCAGCTCTCCTACCTCCTCAGCTGCTTTCAAACATTACAACGACTGCTTTTCTTAGGATTACATCAACAACACTAAATTGCAAGTTTCCTATACAAGTAAAACAATCACTTGCCCTCCCCACCCAAAAAAAGTTAACATGAAAATAAACTTTGGAAGTCCATCCTCTTCACCTGCGCTTCATAGGTGTTTAAACCTGCAACACACGCAGAGCCAAATTTTAATACAATGATACAGCTGAAAAGCAGTATGATCTCTGAGTAAATAAGGAGGGAAAAAAAAAAGATGAAGTGTTCTCAGAGGCATTGACTTGACTCACTTAAGCATTTAATTCCTATTGATCTTAATGGATCTTAGGAACTTATGTTCCTTAGTGAGCCTGGGACTTGCATTAAGACCTCTCAGAAAAGCCAAGCACACACACACGCTTTCACCTGCCAAGCAAGTTCACTCTAGGTCATATTTATGTCAGCTTTCATATGGGCAATGCTAGCAAGAGAAACAGCAGTCATTTTCCTGTAGCTTGGGGCCTGAAACAAGCTCTCACTTATACAGGAGTAAATTCAGTGTAACTCCATTTACTTCATTTGACAGGATCTGGCCTCCCGCTTCTCACACTGCCTGTGGTAAAAATCAGCTGAACTGCAACATTTCTTTCCCTCTCCCCTCCGTAAGACTGCATTTTAAGGAGACTGTTTACCAAGAGGAATGTCAGGTTTCTGCACCATTTTCAGAGACTGGTAACCCTGCATACAGATAAAGAAACACACAGAAGTTGGGCAATTTTTCATAGAAGAGAATCAGGAAGGCACGTGCTAGAATAATACACACTATAAAATAATTTCCTTCACACAAGTCCATTAAAAAAAAAGGCGGGGGGGGAAATAGGCAGCTCTAAAGACACAGGTTACCGCGGAGCTGCTGCCGCATCAAGGACCCGCTCTGTGGAGCGCCGGGCAGGCCCGGGCGCTGCCCGGCAGGGGGCGCGCGCGGCGCCTCGAGACGCAACGGCCCTAACGGCTCTAACGGCTCTAACGGCCGGGCCGGTGGGCGGGAACAGGCGCGCGGGGGCGCGTGCCCGTGAGGCGCCTGCGAGGCGGCGCCGCCGCCATGTTAGGCGGGCGCGAGGCACCGCCGCCCTGTGCGCGCACAGTCGGAGCTCGGCGCCTCTTTGCGTCAGCACCCTTGGCTAAGGGAAAAACAGAAACTGGTTTTGATGGTTAAATATCCCGTAATAACTCACTTACGGTTCCCTGTGATAATTATTCTTTCCACTGAAAATTACAGCAACTGGAATCCTCTGCACCACAGCACATGCTGCTTATGCCAAGAAAGCAGGCAAAGTGTGTCATCGCTGTTGATAGAAGGATAAATATAGTTGAAGTCAGATTAATATTTCCAAGATTACTCATTTCTACTTCAAAAGAGAAGCAAAGATCATGTGCAAAGTGACAGCTACCCATCTGGGACTAGAAAAGTCACCATATGGATGTCTTTTTGCTAATTATAGATAAATTTCTGAACTAAGGGTTTAAAAGTAGAGACCTGTCAGTTCAAAAATACACTTCCTCTCCTCCCTCATTCAGGCAGCTCTTTGGTGCTGGCTAATGAACTGAGTGTAGCCTTAAAGGACGTAGCTTTACCAGGAACAAGGCAGTTTTGCCCTGCTTCGTGTAACACGGCCACCTCCCGTAGCCCCATTGAAGGGAGCTGAGTACAACGTGGCTCCATAGTTACCTAGGCTGGAGGCACCATTATAACATTTTGGAATCATGTCACACGTACCTGGGCCCTGAGATGTCCTTGCACCATTCTCTGCTTCATTTACAACACAGCTACTGAACTACAGCATATATTTTTGAAAACATTTCAAGTGGATTAACAGATTTTTTAATAACATAATTATTACCCAAGATAAGTTGTTCTAAAAGCAATTAAGTTACATCAATGATTAAGCCTGTATTTCTGAATTTCTCAAGGTTGGTTCCTCTTCTCCTACAAGATTAATTCTTGTTGCATTTTGTCTCCTGGATTGACTGATTAATCCTCTATCAGACGACTGAAAATGATGCGTGCATATTTATAGACAGATCCCATTGTTCTTCAGCCATTGCTTTGATACTCCAAACAGACCAGGCTTCCTGACCTTGAGAAATGGCTTCTATACTCTACGTCAGAAAAAAAGCTCTTGTGAACCCTGTAATTTTGGCCTCCTCCCCGGACTGTGAATGCCAGATAATACTCCAACAACAATTATGCCAGTGCCAAACGCAGAGTGTGTGCTGTCTTTTCACGCCTGCTTAGCATTTTATAGCTTTTATACATGAATTGCATTAGCCTTTTTGTCATGAAGGTAGAAATTAACTTCAGCACATAAAGACAGGTGATATTAAGAAAACTGCCATCTCCAGGCAATGGGGAGAACCAGGCTTTTCCAGAGGACTGTTCCAAGCACTTGTGCTACATTCGTTCCCTTTAACAAAGCCTCTTTTTGCCTCCATCACCACTGCACAAGCACATTGGACGACACCCCCTGCTCCCACGTGGCTCGTGGGTGAAAAACATGCAATAGAATCTTGTACCTGACCAAAATTCACTCCAGCTTGATGGGGTTAACATACAAGCCAACAGGCCAAAAACACTTCTCAAGATTTTATACTCCCAACCCGAGAGGATTACACGTTCGTGTAATCAAGCCAAACATCTATCTTTCTGTTATGCACAGAGATATACCTGTACCAGCCAGACACGCTACAGCATCTACCACCTGGAGATTGCCAATGGTTGTCCTGGATACCTGAGACAGAGGATGAGATGGAGCGCAAATAAGACAAATACATGTGGCAAGTGCATATGATTCTTTTATTTAAGAAGAAAAAGAAAGCAGATTTTCCAGTGAAATGTTGCCTCAGAAGCTGGTGCTAGCAGGAAAGCAGACTATCGCTATGAGCAGGTGCTGTAGTCTGACATATACGCACACACTGTGTAGAGTGGAGACATAACTGCAAGAAATGGATTCATTACTTGCATGGCTTCTAAAGCAGGAGGTAATGATCCAGCATAGTTGTTTATTGAACAAAGTTCCCACCCTGAGCATTTGCAGTTAGATTCACATTCTTTATCTTGGATAAAATTCTTACACCATCGATGAACTGGTTTAACAGCAATTCTTTTTCTACTAGGCACCATACCACACCATTTAACTGGATGTTAGTTAACTCCATCCTCTTCACTAAAGCCTCATTTCCAGTCATGTTTTAAACAACTTTGTTACACTTCATCTGCACTAGAAGAACTGGAAGCTTCATGCGGACACATTCATAAATGCAATCTGCCCATCCCCATACAGACCACAAAACACAAGATCATCTTAAATTGCCCAACTCCCTTCTAGCTTCAACTTTGCCTCTTCTCCTAGAGTTTTCCACCCCTGCTTTCAGGAAGCAAGCTTAAAGCACATAAATGATTTAAGCCTTCCACTAAATCAAGGAGCCTATGTTTGCCAGGACAAGTGGGAAATCTATTCAAAAAAGCTACTAGCAGCCTTACAAAGAATCAGTTAAAATCCAACTTCAAATTCAATCTCACCCCAGCAAAACATAGGCAAGAACTGAAGCCTGCCCCTGCACCTCCTGCGACTGGGCACTCAAGTCTGCAGGCTTGCTTCTGAGCAATTTGCTTTTAAACAACGTAACAAGCATCTACCCTGCCTCTTACACCCTGCAACTTAAACACTGTTCACTACATACTAAAGGATAATCTGTTACTATTTGAAGTCTACAAGACAAAACTTGAAAGAATTTCACTTTAAAAAAGCTGTGAGTGCTGTCTCTGCCCTGTTCATATCCAAACCAGCTGGGTTCTGCCTAGTGGTTAGTGTTGGCCTGGAATATGGGAAACAAAGTCAAACCTCTTGCTTATCTGAAAAAGTAACATTAGAAGTTCAGATTTCTTACCTTCATGGAGAATAGGTTACTTTTGGAACCAAGTGTTGTAAGTTGTTCTTTACATCTTTCATCCAAACTATTCTGACAATAATTCAAGATTCATGGGGTAAGGGTGCAGAACTCTCTGTTTTACTGATAAGGTGACACAAGTGGGTTAGGCTTCACTTGCTTCCGACAGAGAAGACTGCCTGTATTCCCTGACCTTACACACTGCTGGACTCGTATCTATATGCGATGGTAGCATAGTAGGTCACATTTAAAGCAAGTACCTGAAAAATATGCAGGCACTTTGATTAAATGGCTCGTTTTTTTCATTCCAACTGATACATATGGTGAACTAACTTAGCAGAAGTTAACATCCCATTTAAAAAGTTTCCAAAGATGCTGATGTTTTGCAACAGAAATCAGAGTATTCTTTGCTCTTTTCCCCAGCCTTAGCTTGCTTATGATACCCTCTTTTACATTCAGTTGGAGGATCATTAGGAATAAATTAAAAATTTCACGTCAAATTTTTACTAAAGGAAATACCCATTCTATCTTGCTGATGCTGTCCTACATCTTAATGTGAAACTAAGGTGAAAGGAAGAGGGAAATCTCTAAGAAGAACAGAGAAAAGAAGCATTTAGCCTGCCTGATGATAAAAGCATTGCTGTGGGATGGAGTTAAGGAATTGGCATGATCAGGTTGTTTATCTGCTAAAAATATGAAACACAAAGTGAATCATTACAATTCCAAAGAAAATAAGATATTATTTGTAAATGAACAACAACATATGCTTATGCTTCCTTAAAATTAGCTTCAGGCCACTTGTTTGTATCCCAAGAAAATTCCAAGCATAAAAGGAAAGAAGAAAGTTTCTGCACTGCAAATTTCTGTTAGGAGTCAGTTCAGAATACAGGGGGCATGAGATGAGCGCTGTCTGGGAGAAAATGCATGCGAAGCCCTGCCTGGACTGCTAGGAAAGCAGCCCCTTAAACACTCTAATAGAAAGATTAGTATTTTAAATGTAAAACTTGTCTATGTAGGAAAGCAGTAGTGTGACCTTAGGTCCTTTGATGCAATGCTAAGTTTATAAGTACATGCAAATATATTTAGAAGAGTTGGATTTAAGGCAATGCCCAGTCTGTCCTTGCCTAGGACATTCTAGGCAAGATGTCCTAGTTATAAAGTTGCTAAGAACAAATGGCACAGCATGGCAGGGGCCTGTCTGTATTTTTATATGTATATGCACCTACACAAACCTTTAACCACAGACAAACCATGCATTCTGATAGATTTACTCAAGTGATAGTAAATAATAGAGGTATACTCTACTAGGCATGCAAAGTCCTTATGCTATAGAGTTAATGCTATTATGTACAGCTAAATCTGGGAGGGAGGAGGGAGATTAAAAAAAAAGCTTTCAAGCAAATGTAAACTGGAACTGTCTATGTAAAATACAAATTCTGGATGGAATGTTAGAATATCTGCCTAAACGAAAATCAATATACTTTATCTCAAAAGACTTTAACAAGGTCAAAAAAATGAATTTGTAACATTTCTTTGCCTTAGCACAGACCAACAAATATCAAAGTACTCACATAAGAGTAAGATAGATTTTCATTTATAAAACTTTAATTGGTCAGATGAAGTGTACATTCATCCCCCTACTCAAATCTACTGGATATTTTATATCCATTAAAATATGTGGATATTTTAAAAGCATCTTATTTCTTATAGCATGGATTGTTCCATGTAGCATCTGTACTAAGTACTACCTCTAACCTAAATTATAACAACAATTTTGCTAACAGGTTATTCTGACAACTTTTTTTTTTTTTTTAGCTAGACTGTTAAATAATGTAAAGAAAAGGGAAGAGCCTTGCCTACACAGGTTGGAGTATTTGTTTCTCTGTTTACTATAAATAAGCTTTTGATAGACTTTATGAGATGAAAGGTTTTCTGTTTTTGTTTTTCTTATTAGGGCATTTCTTCATCTGGCAGCTATTCTCAAGTTTTATGTTCTTTCCCAGTAATACTGTAATAAAATTAAGACAGACTAAGTTAAAGAACATTTCCGTGACATAGCACATGGCCGCTGTGTTTTGCAGGTCTATAAAGATACAAAATAGAAACCAGCACACCTGTTTTGCAGGTGGGCTGAGCAACAAGCAGCAGCCTGGTTTTATGCACAGGCACAGACACAGAAGCAGGGCAGCACGGCCACTCAGCGGTCTGGCAGGGCTGGGCTGGCAGCGACGCATCCCAGACTGCGACGTGTCCCCTCTGCAGAGCTGCCCCACGCAGAGCTGCTCAAGGGCAGGCAGCTGTAGGCAGCTGCACACACAGCAGCTCCAGTCACCATGGCAAGTATCAGATGGCAGCCAGCGCGAGGTGCCTGCTGGAGGCCTGGCAAGGGGGGCCTCTCATTAATCTCCTGCGGATGAGTGATATCTTTGCTGCATTCCTGCATAGGGAGTTGAGAAGCCAGCTTCTCCCTGGTTTATTATCCGGAGTGGAAGAACATGCCCTGAAAGCACAGAAGATGCCATTGGAGGGGCTCTCCCTCTTTTCTCCATGGAGAATGTACAGATCCTCTCTAGCAGAGCTAGACAAGGAAACTTCATGGAGGCAAATTATTTCTCTTATATGGTAACCTAGATTTTCATAGCTCAAAAAATGTTCAACCTAGCTTCTGAAACAAAATACATATCAGTATAAATACAATATTATAAATATAATCTGTCCTGTTCTGTGAGCATGAAAAAATTACTTGAATTTTAATGTTTATTGATTTATGACATTTGCTTTCACCTGATCCTCACGATACTGTGTATACTGTTCTTAGCAGGGGACCACAGTATCAGTGACATCACAGTGGGAATTTAGATTTAGTATCTAAATCAGAGCTAAAACTTTTCAATTGTATTTTCCAGAATGAACAGAAAATGCCGTGTTATGAACTATAATTGATGTAGTCAAAGTAAGTTCTTGTGCACTCCAGCGTAACACTTTGAACATAATTCTGTGCTTCCAAGCCCTTAGTTTCATCAAGGCTAGTGAGCAGTCTTGGTTGCCATACACAGTTAGGGCTGGTAGAAGAGACAATATAAAACGACCCATTATTTCGACATCTCTACAATATCTAATGTAAGTGGGTTAAACCACAGTCTTCTTTTTTACGTAATCATTCTAATGAAGCATTATTCTTCACTGGTATGTGATGTCAGGATGATGGTCTCAGAAATGGAAGAGCTGCTATTAAAAATGTGAAGCACAGCGACTGTGCTTTAATACACAGTGTTTCAGGCTTCCCATGAAAATTTAATTTTTTTTTGATGTTTCAAAGAAACATCTGACTTAACAAGTGCTTGAGCCATTATTCACATATATTTAAGTGCCTGACATTGTTGTCCTTTCTTCTTTCTGCTTCCACCCTCTGGAGAATGTGACTGAGAGGAAAACAAAAAAAAGAATCCCAAGAATGTCTTGTAGTCCCTAGGCACTGAGGACAAAACAAGGATAAATATATACTTTAAAGCCTGAAGTTACTCATGAAAGTTGTATTTTAATCTTTTTTCTATCTCTTGCTACTACAGTTGCTACACAACAGACAGAGATCAGAAGCACTGGGAATGGGAGAGAAAGACCCTGAATCAGTACATACGCATGACCCAACTAAAGTGGAATCAAGTTCAAAAATATGTAAACTCCTCAGGTGTCAGCAATGGATAAGCTTCAACACCTCGGAAAATGATCAGGGAACCAAGAAGCAGGTAATAGGATTGCTCTGTTCTGTCAGTAGCCTTTTCTTACAGGATATAAGAAAAGAGCTTTTCTAGCAGATGGAGAGAAAGGAGGCACATGTACGTTCTCCTTTTAAGGAACTTTCTCCTAGAAAAGTGTTTTGACAGGTAGGTTTAAGTTAACATAATTGACACATTCCTATAGCTTTGGTAAGTGTAGCCTATTAGTGTGGGATGATGAACATGACAAGAGGTTTGAAACTGAGGAAAGATGAAAGCAGATGCAAGATGAAAGACTATGGAATGAAATGGGCAACTTCCACTATTTTCCCTATCACCTCTGTCCCCCAGCTCTCATAGATTAGGAGTGAAAAACAATCTGCATATTAGTGTGAATATATTGAAAGAGCCATAGGCAGCAACAGGGGGAGCAATGAAATTGGACAAGTATTTGTAGGATACTTCAAAGGGTTTTTACTCTAGAGAAGAAATTTTTATTTTTTTTTATCTGATTTTTTTTCCTCTTATGGTGCAATTTCTTGTAAAATTCCTTGAAGAAACCATTTCACCTTCCTTCTCTTCAAGGAACAAAAATAGCAAATTCTGGTGATCACCTGTGAGATCTCATTTTTTTATTACTCAGTACAAAAAAAGAGTTACCTTAATTTTTTTCACCCCAATGTCCCATAGAAATCATTACTATATGCTATATTATTCTGCAACCTAACATTACTATATCACTTCATTGACCTCGCTGACTTTTTTATTTCCTACCTTTCATACAATCCTACTTGAAAGGCTTGTGTGAAAAGTAGGAAAACCAAGTGAAGGCTAGTGACTTATCCAAAATCTGTGTTTTAGGATGTACACAAACCAGATGTTAAACAAAGGCAACATTTTCCTCATTATATTTAAACACCATTTATCATGTGAAGCTGTGTAACCTTGCAATTTCATATGCTACAAAACTTCACTCAAAATTCTCACAAAATTCTTTCCAAATATATATCTGTAACTTCTTTCCCAGTATGTAGGTAAACTTCAAGCAAGTGGATACAAGGCAGATTTTTGAGATTTAAACTTTATTTTTTCCTAGCAAATTTTGAGGCTTCTATTGTAATACTCAACACACTGTCATAGAATCTCTGGTATGGAATGAACTAATAAAAATATTTTATTTGCACTAACAAAGGTGAGATTATGTTTTATATATTAAAATTGATAGTTACAGTAATAAATTAAAATAGAAATTTATAATTTATATAGTTTATATGTATATGTATCTATTTATAATGTATATAAATCTATACTGTCACAAAATGTTCAGGTTAGGCACTCAAAATGATAATGGCATAGGCTGTGTTAAAAAAGTACTTTCACAGTGAGTGTTCAGATTTATTCTATTTGTGTTACTTAGTAGCTTCCAGATGCATAACTTGAGGGAGCAGGAATAAGGTGGGCAAGGAAGATTCAACATCGTGTGTTGGTGCATTATGTCTATCTACATGACAGATGGTAATAAATCTTTAAACTTCAACAGCTGCTTGTAAATAGCTAACTCAAAAATAATAATGTAAGAAACCTTGTAACTGCATTATTTCCGTATCTTGTGCTGATATACCAGTGCATGGGAGGCAAACCCATAAAATTCCCGTGTCTTGAAATATTTTTTCCTCCACTCTGAATGCAATCCTCTGATGCCTGGCCCTAATTCCCATTCACCTCTGCACTGCCTCTCATGGTGCATTAGATCTCTCTGTTTAGGGAGCTCTTTCTTCTTCTGCTCCTCACACATGGCCTTCGGAGCTTGTATAATATGCTTCTTGTTTCTAAATACTTTTATGTATCTCTAAGATCTCTTCAATGAGCAGCCTGTGCAGATACAGATACAAACAAAATTAGGGCCAACATCTTGTGATCATCCATTTCACTACTGGAATCAATATGCTGCTGCAATTGAAAATATTAGTATGTTATGAGGAACACACTTTTTGATTTGGTTGATTGTTCTGAATTTTGGTCTTGCATGTTATAACATGTAAAGAGCATTAAAATCTCTTTTAAGTGTCTTATATCAAGGCAACAATAATATCTTTTCAGTTGTCTTACTTCCTATGGAGCTTTTAAGAACCTTTATTGTCTGCAAACCATATATATTTTTTCCCGAGGGCATTTCACAGATTTATTTCTTTCTTCTGTTTTGTCATTCTCCTACCATATTTTTGTCCTTTAAGCCTCCAAAGCTCTGACTTTGCATCCCTTATATACAGCTCAAGAAACCCATAGTTGAAATCAGTAGAATACTTTAAACTGGAAAGTATTTCTGGAAGCTGTCTGGTCTAATCCCTCCTCACAGCAAGGTCAACTTCAAAGTTAGATCAAATTGTTCAAGATCCTATTTGAGTACCTCCACAAATGCAGATTCACGGTATCTCTAGGCAACCAGTGCCAATGTTCAACTACTGTGAGCCCAGTAATTTTTTCAGGTGTATCTAGTTGGGATTTTCCTTGCTGCACCTGGTACCTTAATACTTGCGCTTTGCATCTGGCAAAGTCTCTTTCTCTGGCTTTCTCAGTAAGCTCCCAGTAGGTAGTTGAGATGACTGGCCATTAAACCTCCTTCCCTTCTCTAAGACTGAATGAGCGTGGGGCTCAGTCTGTGCTGTTATGTTGTGAGATCCAGCTCCCAACTGCTTTGGTGGACCTCAGCCACACTGCTCCAATATGTCAATGTCATCCTTGGACTGGGAGTCAAAAACTGAACACGGTATTTGGGATGGGAGTTAAGTTTGCTCAGATTCTTAGTATTCAACTATATTTAGGAAACAACAGGAAAACAACTATTTAACTTCCAGTTTTCTCCCAGTATCTATAGACAACAAGGAATTCATGCCAATACTACAATTACAGGGCATTTTAGGGAAAGGTGAAAAAACAGATGAGTGTCACATGGCTTTGAATTAACAGTAACAGTAGCCTTCCCCACCTCTTTCAAAATTCAATAATCTTCCTTTCCCTTTTGGAACTAGTACATATTGCATGCATCCTGCTGCATGCTTTGGCTTTTAAAAATCACCTTAGTCTCAAACTAACAAAAGTAATATGCTTAAAGGGCTAATAATATGTTTAAGCAAACAGCAGTAGAGTCAGTTAACAGCAGGAAATAAATCTCTTTCTAAAGGCAGGGTATGGTGACCATCTAGCCTCTCCATTACTGGTGTTTCTATGGTGTTTTAAAGACCGATGGGCAAGGTGTCCAATCTATTTCCACAGGCATTCTGTAGAACATTTATGTTACACATTTAAATGCGCTTGTCAAGGCTCCCTAAATTCTGTGCAGAACAGATAGAAAACCTCTAATTCATATTCGCATTATAAACTCTCGTTATAAACAAACGAGAAAAAGACCAAATGGAAATAGTAATGATTTCAAATTCAGTCATTAGCAAGTAGAGATTGAAAATACCGTTACCAATCTGTTCATATTTCTTGTTCTAAATAAATAACATTTCATTATAGATTTAGGGTTCCAGTACACAGAAGCTTAAGAGCCAGAGGCGACAGAAGTGCTGGTCATACTGGGACAGACATATTCCTGCTGTAATTCTACTGGAATCTGTCATCTTAAATTTGATCCACAAAATAGTAACTTGAATAGCTATTTCAGTAATAATTAGGTAACGTATTTTATGAAAGAATAGTTGTGCAGCAGATGCCAAGCTGCAGTGATAAGAGCAGGTCTAGACAGCCTCTAGGATCTTCTGCAAAATAAATAAAACTCTGAGTTACGTTCCTGTTTAGGATATATTTTAAAAATTGGCTCTGGAAAAATAAAACCTAACCTTTCTCACTAGCCTGCTAAGTAGCTTTTCCACTTGCAAGCTCTCAGGAGCCTTTGCAGCATGGAGACATCAGTACCTTTATAAGCTAACAAGCAAAACAATTACATGAGCGTAGCCTGAGCAGCTAATCTGGTGTTTTGTCCTGCCTTCAGCTCCACATACCAATTGTTCAGTGCTTTGTTCTCCAGGATCCAGGCAGAGAACAATTCCCATGAGCCAGAAAGTCCTTGCTAATTATACAAGGAGATGCACTCCTGCTCTCGCCTCACCTACTTCGATTCAGCTCTGTTACTCCTGTGCAGCCAGTTCTGCTGAAGATTCCCATCATTTTCATCTGCTCCTGCCCCTTTTCTCTTCTTGCCCGAGACAGAGTCCAAATCACCATAATCTTTGTGTCAGAAAAAAAATAATTCTGTTATGGAAAGAAAAAAAAAAAAACAGTTTCCTGGAGCAGCATTCCAGAGTACTGCAGCCCTCCTGACAGGACATGCTGGGGCTTTCATAGGTGCAATCACAGCCTCAACCATCCCTATGATTAACCTTCTAACCCAAATAATGTACTGTTTCACAGAATGCTTCCCAAGGGTGAAAGAAAGCAAGTAAAACATTCCTACTCTATATTCTGGTTTACCTATGTGCCTATCATCTGGGCTGTTCTGCTCGATTCAGGTGAATCTACAGCAGAAACAAGGTATTAATAATAACAACCACCTGATTAAGTTGTAGCATAACTCCGAAGAAAGATGAACCGATAATTTTGTGGTATCCTTGTCACAGTTATAAGTTTGACTGTGTCTGTAGCTCTAGCAGGCTCTTATAGCACACTGCAGTCTAGAAAATACTGCTGGTGTCTGGGCTGGTGTATTAAAAAACAGGACTGACTGCCAGCTATTTAAAAGTACTTTTGCTTGTGCACAGTAAAACTGGAACAGTTTACACTAAGCAAATGCACTGAAGTGATTTCATTAGTTTATCTTCCAATGTAATATTGACTAACAACTTGCCTGTAATTTGCTGGGCAGACGGATAAGAAAGGAAAAAATATTGGCATGAAAATTTACCTAAAAGAAGAGCAAATTTTTGAAAAATTGCTTTCTGACTTGTGGACTATTTAAAACCAGGAAATCTGCATTCTGAGGAATAGATTCTTTGTATTCCTGGATCTTTTTGTTTCTAGATCTCTTGCCCAGTCCTTAAGCAAATAAAAGTGAACTCCAAAAATAGATAAACCTTTTAAATACAGTAGGTGAAGAAAAAGGTGTGGTAATAAGCACTCCTTAATCATGACTTCAAATTTTATTTTTGTTGATGCTCTAAAGTGGTAGTTTAATTTAAAATCTTTTATAGAAAAAGGTCAAAATAAACACTTTCACATAATGAACAATAAAGTCATGTACAAAAGAACAATGGCAAATGCACAAGATTTTCAGAACAACATATTAGATCTTTGAGAAAAGCAAATATATGTGGAGATTAATATTTAAAAGCTATTCTGAAATTGAAGCTTTCTTGATTCAATATTCAAATTTCTTGAGTTGGTGCTGTAATATTTAATCTCCCTTCACCCTGGATAGTCTGTAAAACTTTTCTGCTTCCTTGGTCCTCATACACCTTTCTGGAAACTCAGACAACTTACTGTAACCTAAAAGAAATACTGTTGCACTTAGTACTTTGCATTTTAATAATATGACAACATTTGCTTCTGTTACTGACCCTCTAAAACCTTCAACTTTTTTATCAGTAGCAAATTACACTTATAATATTAAAGAAGACTTCCCAAATGTACAGAAAAAGTGGCCCTTCAGGAACAGGTAAAGTCTACTTTGTCTTTCAGTATGTGTTCTTGAGGCAGGCAGAAAGCGATGGGGTAAGAGAAACCACAGAACACTCAGCGGAGTTGGAAGAGTGGTTACTAACCGCTAACTAACCATTATCTAATGCTTATTTTTCATATGCATCACTGGTGGAAGCACCATTGTGTGTGTGTGTATGTATATCTATATCTATCTATTTGTCTATCTCTCTCTCTACTTTTATGAAATTGCAATTCACCTTTCACTACATTTTTTCATTCTACTACTTACTATGTTTTTTTGTAATGGAAAATAATTTCATATGTTAGATCATCTTTCTGACCACAGTTCTTAAACGCCTGTATGGCAGCACAAGTTTGTTTACTAAATCATCAATATCACTGATATCATCTCTTAATCCATAGATCCATCTCTTAATCATCTCGTAACTCATATATCGGATTTGGAATCCTAATTTTGGGATTTGCAATATTCCAAACTGAGAAGAGCTGATCTGATGTTCTGCAGCTGGCCTGCGAACAGAGCCTGAGAGAATCAAGTAACAGGCTCCTAAATGACCAGCCAAAGCCTCACTCGCAGAGCCCCCAGGCAACATGTTTATCAAAACATGGGCAATTTTTATTCTTTAGGACATTTTTTGAACATCCTGATCCTCCATTTTTTGGTGTCTGATTATTTCCTCATTGTGATTAGCCTGAGTATTTGGGCGTAGTATAACCTATCAAAGTTCATTTCTTTACTGTAGTACAGAGTTAAAATTGTAGTGAAAGTTTGATTTTTTGAACAAGCATCCATCTGAAAAGAATGCGGGTGAAGAGTTTATCACAGGATTTGACAGTAAGGCATTTCATCAGGTTGGAATGAAATTTCCATTTCTCAAAGATTTTATCTTCATTGATCCTGTTTAGCGCAAAGACTTAAAAACAATTCCAATAACACAGCAGTTTTATAAAGCTAGAGTCCACGGGCCGGGTCAAATCCTAGTGATGGCAGCTACTGTCATGCACCAAAGAGCCTCCGCTCTCCCGCAGCATTTTTTGCATTTTGTAAATGTGAGTCTAGGAGAACAGGAGATTACATGAGCAACCCAGGCTACGCTGCCAGAGCTGGAAATGGAATGCAAGTGCCATTCATTTCAGAACCAGGTGGATATTCCATTCTGGCTATTTTCTTTTTAATGAAAAAGAGCATGGATGGATTATTTAGAGCCTGGTCAAACAAAATTTATTTCAGATTATTTCAAAAAATTTCATTTTGAAAACATTAACAATTGGAATGGAGAGTTGTTCTTGGGTCCCTGCTTATCTTCATACTGCAAACAGCCTGAAAAATCAATTGTTTTTCAAGTTTTCCTCTGTTCTAGTCTACTGTATGAGTTACAAGACTGGCTTTGATACCTTTCTCAATAAGCACTAACATTTCTGATTTTATCTATGCCAGGTATATATCAGCATATCTGACTTTACTTGTTTTTAAGACGAATTTTCCCATTAAATGTCTTGCAGACTGTATCCATTTTCTAAACATCAGACAACATACACCAGTCCTCTGAGCTTTGCTTTTCATATCCCCAACCTCTGGGCAATCTATGAAAAATAAAAAGTAATCTTTCATTATTAATGAAGGCTTAAGTGACTATTCAAACGAAGGCTGAATGAATTGCACCTACAATATAACTGGTGATCAGGTAGGACGATTACTCACAGTAATTTGTGCACCAGCTGCTTTTCACAGAAACATCACAGCACTGTTACACCTCAGTATCATTTCTAGAGTCAAATCAACTGCAGGTGTAATTACACTACACTTTATTGAGTATGATGGAAGTTTGCTACACACAGTTTGCCACATTATTTTATTTCCTTCCAATTTAGGCATTGCAACAGCTTTTAAATCTTTAGGCCAAAGTATGGGATCTTCATACTGTAAAAGGACATGAACACTCTACCAGACCAAGAACTAAATTCTGAAATGTGAAGAAAATTAACTGGAATTCCAACCTGATACACTAAATTTGAACTTTTTTTTTTTTTACAAAAAAAAAGCACCGCCAATCTTCCCTTCTTTTTTTTTTCCTATTGCTAATAGCTTAATGTCACAATAGAGCATATTCTCCTAAAACAAGCAAACAAACAGAAAGTCCCTCTGCTCTTTAAAAACTCGAATAGACTATTTTGAAATGTAGAATTACAGCAAAAATTACAGCTTTCTTGCCTGTTTTATGCTTAACTGGAAATTTAAAATGGTGTCATAATTTTAGTTTTATTTCTTTAACTCTGAAACAAAGATTAGTAGACTTCAGCAAAATAAAGTGGCTGAGTTATTAGAGCCTGTGAATTGCCTACTGTGCCCATGCAGGAATGTTTTCTAATGTGTGTGTCTATATCAATACACTGACAGCACCATGCTTCACATCTACTGGATGCTAATTACAGATTTACCCGAGAGACTGGAATGGCTCCCGAGGAGCTGTTGCACTCTATTTAGCAAATAACTGATGCTTCTGAAAGCTGCATATGGATGTGCAATGCTAAGTAATCATCTCATCTGGATACTGTTTGGTAATACACTGTTTAGAAAGAAAAGTTTTGATGAACTTCAGCTATCCTTTATCTCATATTTGTATCTCAGCCTTGCAGAGACGCTGCAGGATCACTGCAGATACAGGTAGCCCTGGACATGGTGACGTCCCTTGAGATCAAGAAGTCCATTTGCACAGACAAGAGATGACGCCCCTGAAGACACTCTTCAGAACATCAGACCTAACACCTTATTAACACTGTGATTAGTGAGAATTTTCCATTTTACACTGTATGAGAACTGAGGGTCATCCACTGAAATTACGATGCAGAATATTCAACATGATTAAATTGTGGATCTTCTGTTTCCATGGGATTGTGGAAACAGAAAAAAAAAAGAAGGATCAAAAAGGATGAGCTAAATTCATGCAGAGTAGGTCCAACAGAGCCGTGAACACAGTCAGGATACACCCTTACAGTCAAGAATGATGCGAAACACTCATTTTTTTGAAACTATGAGGATAGGTTGATGGACAAATTGCTTTAAGGATCCTAGGTACTTTTTAGCTGACTGTTTTTTACATCACTGTAGCAGGTGAGGCTCACCTGGATCCCCGAGTGTGTACTCGAATGCCCCTGTTCCAGCACTTGCACCCACCAGCAGTTGCGCTGTGTCACTGCGAACGATGCAGCCCGGTGTGAACCGCAGAACGAGGCTGTGAGCTGCAATCCCTGCTCAGAGCCCTGGGACGCCGCAGAGAAGGAGTGAAAACTGCAGGTTTTAATGAACACTCTCCAAAGAGGTCATTAATACATTCATAACTTATTACCAAAAATGCACTTAGTGAAATGTAAAAAAGGTTTTATACTCAAAATCAACGTGGTAGTAATAATGAGAACAGGTTTGTTGACTCAGTGTGGGATAATCCTCCTTTCAGTTTAAAGGAGAGAAATTATTCTAAGACAGCATCAAGAAGAATTAGACACTTGCTTATGCTCATTACATTTTTTTCTTTCAAAAGCGCAGCCGCATGATCAATTGTTCCCATCTCATTTGGATAATCAACACTTAAAGTTCTGATTATGAATCATGGCCTCTCAGTTAAAACAAATATGTTGCGTTGTTCTCTTCTGATTGCTCTTGTCTTTCAGGTTTTCACTTTGGATAATAAAATGCACATCACAAACTGCGCTAAATAATAACTTGCTGAAACCTGAAATACACACTCTGGGTAAAGAAATGAAAATTAAGCTGATACAATTTAAAACAGTATAAGATGTGCCACAGTTTTTAAATGTGTGGAAATGTGTGGAAAACATTGTGGAAAAAAATGTCATTTACATCACCTATCTAATACCTTGCTCTACAGGAAAATTGGAGATTTATCCTTAAATACAAGGAGAATAAAAGAATCTAAAATTGTGACAGAATTTCCAGGAAGGTATGATATTTCTTACTTTATTTATACATATATATTTCTTCCCCTGATATGTTAACTTAAGAAGAACCTTTCACAAATGGCTAATGGTTCAAACTTCCGAATGCTCAGTAGTGTCTTAGCACTTCCTGTGGGGTTTATTTGACGGGCACAATCTCAGAATGAGGCGCTCTCCAACATCCAGAATGATAAGCTTGCTCACTTGTTTTCTGCAGATACTTCTGGGCTCCACTACACAGAGTCTTGGCTTTCAGTGTAGAACTGACTAGTAAAAGTACTCATAGACACGGGAGGGTGAAGCAAGTCTAGGCTGCAAATCAAAGATGTGACTTTCTTGACAACACAAGTCAAGGCCAGAAATACCCAGGGCTTCAAGGGAAAATTCCCTGCCCTCAGGGATGACAGGCTAAGGACAAAAGATCATGGATGACTTAAGCATTGTCACATCCCAATAATGAGCTCCTGCATCGCAGGAATGACCCTTTTGCCTACAATTAGCTCATGAGTGTTTCTTTGGTAAGCTTTTGGTACACGACTTGGTGTTCTTTATAGGATAGAGGTTCATGTTCCTTAGGCTTTAATGGTGCAGTTCTGCCTACTTATGTAAGAAATAATCACACCAAAAGCTTTGGGAATAGCTCAAGAAATGATTAACAGGAAGCTCCAGTTCCTTATTATTACTGACGTTATCTAATTACTGCATGCTGCTTTGTACCGAGTTGTACACACACACACACAAAAGCTGATACCCGCCCTAGCAGAAAATAATATTATAGCAACTCCTGCTATCTGATTGAATGTAATAGGATTATCTGCTCAATCTATTCACCCAGTGCCCCAACATGTTTGTTCAAATCAATATTTATTCTTAATAAATCGCTATTAAGAACAAGATAAAATGTAAAATGCTGTCCCTTTTTGAAGCTGTTTTTCAGTAAACAAAGTCTTTTTCTGAAAAAAAAAGGAAAATATTATATTTTAACGCCACAAAAGCTTAAAAATGGGATTTTCTAAGGAATCTAAGGAGATGCAGCACCTGCTCCTTTCAAAATTGCAGCCCTGAGCGCGCGAGGTGCTTGGGGCCAAGTGGCGGCTCTGCCGGCTCTGCAGCTCCAGACTGGTAACTTGTCCCGGCGCACAGGGAAGCCAGTTCCACAGCAGGGTGGGCGGGGGAGGCTGTGGGGCGGCTGCGTGGGGCACAGAATCCTCCAGTATATAATTAGCTTTTAGTTTACAAGAGATAAATTGGACATGATGCAGTACAGAAAATGTATACACGTTCAAAACTGCAAATGTGCATGCAGCATGTTCCTCTATCAGCAGGAAGTGCAAATAATCTTACATTAAAAGTTTGCTGCTTCTGCCAAACATGGTGCACTAGATCCCCCCAAAGAAAAGCAACAGAACAGCGCGTGCCGCGGCGCGCTGCACATGGAGGCTCCCCTCGTACACTGCTTGTATTGTCCTACTTTGCTCTGTCATGAGCGGCAGCGGCAGCCTAAACTCTAAAGCTTTTTGACACTGCAACCAACCAAACAGAGCCTCGGTGCACGTTCTGGAATTTCCTGAACGCCACATGTATTCCTAAGCTACTTCGGGGCTTGAGCATTCGCGGCAGTGAAAGCTGCTGCCGCCCATTTGCAGGGCCCGGGCTCCCCACATGCGGATTCTCTCCGGCCGCGGAGCAAAGCAAACCCGGCACCAGGCGCTTGGCCGGCCCGCACGACCCTGCACGTCTGCCCGCCCGGCTCCTCCCTCGCCTTCACTTCCCCAGGCTTTTCCAATATTGTTGAAATGAGCAATCATCAGTGATTCACGCTCCCAAGAAAGGCAAAGCCCAACAATTCCCAGTGGCGATAAATTATTAATGCAGTTGTGCCAGTCACATGGAGCTTAGTGCTTTTAAAAATGGAACGAGATGATCTGCACAGTTATTTTCAATCAGTTCCATCTATTATTAGGGGACATTATGCACAGGGCTTCCTCACAGCGAGCGGTCGTCTTTAGGAAGGATTATTGCACAGTCACTTCTTGTGAAACACTAGGCAAGCTCTGCGCTTACACAGCAAATCAATTTTTTGTTTTGGGAAATAATTACATATAAAAGATCTTTTCTTTCGTAGATAGACTTATTATTTCAAATATAAAAGCCCATTCTGTTTTTGGTATCTTTACCTATTCAAACCAACCCTGCTTTGAGCTGGTCCTGAGTTCACACCCGTCTAGCAAATACATAGGCAGGCTGCTGCCCCAGACCATTCCTTCTTGCTTCAGCAGTCTGCAGCAGGAAGGTTTGCCAGAGTGAGAGAGCACCGTGTATCTGTTAGAGCACAGCAAGGGCGCACAGCTTTCCCCAAAGCAACAGGCAGCGAAAGCTTTCTTTCTTGCTTACAAAAATCCAAATCTAGATAGATATAGTTAATGCCAAAGAGATTCAAAGAACTTGAGAAGTACAAAGAACATTTCTGAGGACTCCGAAAGGTGCCCAAGGGTGATTTTCTTTGTATGTTCTCTCTGGCAAGTACTGTTCAAATGTTTATTAGAAGGGGCTAGTCCCATCACAGTCTGTGTGATAGGGATGCAGAGGAGGTGCAGGTGCAGCAGCAGCAGGGGATGGTTTTATCTTTACTGTTACATCTTGTAAGAGGGCTGCAAAATTGCCTGCGCTCATCCAGCCCCATAGGAGCCGTCGAGACGGTCCCAGTGCCTGCGCCTGGGACGCACACCCAGCGCAACGAAGGTGTCACCAGCCCCCGTGGCCACAAGGTGCCTGAGCAGGAATCAGCTCCGCGGCTGCTCCCGCACCTGCCTGGCACGGGGATCCCCACCGCCCCACAGCACCTCACCGGAGCGTACGGAAATCACGCAGAGAATGGCACCGCAGCTCCTGCTCTTCATGGAACTTCAACGCAGTCTTGTTCAACAGAAGTGCTAGCACAAAGTTAGGTTCATGCTTAACTGCCCTGCTTAGCCTAGGCCAAAAAGTGGCTCTCCCTCTAGGACCCTTGCTTTTTGCTCTAAGCATTAGATTATTTTCTCTCTTTCGTTGATGGAAAAAAATGTGATCTTTAAAGCACTGAGCTGTCAAAATACTACATCAGGATTTTGCTGTATTCTTTTCATATTTCATCTCTGTATTTCAAGTCCTGGCAATCATCATATTGAACACATCTCCTGCAATATGGAGAACTGTCTGCTGCTCGCGGTCATATGCCACACTGCCATTTAACAACATGTATTCCCATCTGTGAATTCGCTCTCTGGCATTTGGCTTGTACTTCATTTTTCCCATCTGAAAGGCTGGAAATAGTTTCTCACTATTATTCTGGTAACAGTGTGGGTCAAACTCATTCCACTGTGAATGTGCATTTGTACTTGCAGGGAGTGAGTGATTGATTGGTATCAGGTAGAAGTGACTTTTCCCGTTACGGTTCTGGCATGTTATGCTGCGCTTAATCAGTTCCACTGAGTGTCAGTCAAACTACCAGATGTGACTCTAATGGATGGCTGCTAGTTGCCTGATGTCTATTTTGTCACTGATGTGGCTAGAGTGCTCCTAAAAGTTAAAAAGAAAAAAATGAAGAGCATGTAGCTGAGCAAGAGGAGCTGTATTTATGAAGTGAAAAGCAGCTGCATTCCTATATGTCTGTGATCTCTACTTTCAATACACAGTCAGCTGATTTGCTCAAGTTAATCACAGGACTCTCTGCACATCTTTAATCAGGAAAGATTCAAAACAGTACTCGAGAGTTTTCAGTGTGTTCTATGGGGGGCAAAAGAGTGAAATTAATTATTTAGTTACTTAAATGCCTAATGAATCTGGAACACATGCATTATGAATAACCTTCACCAAAACCACCACCAAAATTTATATCATGCCATGTCTTCTAGGCTGAAGCAGAGTCCCGTTGAAATAGATACTGTCACAAAGAGCGAAAGGAAGATTGTTCTCACCCAAAAGGAGCTTAAAATTCAGTCACACTGAAGAACTGCAATTCTTCTCACTTAATTAAAAACCATAAATCCATTCAGTTTTAGATCAAATATAAATCAAAGACTGTAAGTTGAAATATCTCCTGATTATGTTTCAATTCTGGTTTATTTCTGAGATTGGGCCTGGAATTCCCAGACAGCTGACACTCAACAACCTGAAATTACAGCCCACATTTATGACAGATCTGATTAGACTATCGAACTGTAGACATTTAAATATATGGATATTTATTCAAATATAATCTTTAATGGTTGTGCATCCAATTCCACCAGAGTTAAACTTTATTTACAGATCTGAACAGAACAGATACTTTTTTTAAACAAAAGGTCAATTCTTTCATTGTTAAGATTATATTACATTGCCATTTTACTTACCACATAAACCTCTGCTGTGTATTTGCCAAGTGTTTCAGCAGCAGTTAAACACACTGCCTGCACATTTCAGTTATTCTCTTTATTCATTAGCTCCAGTGATATTATTTGTTTCTGCAGATTTGGAAAACAAGTCAGGCAGAAAGCATGCCTGTCATCTGAAAATAAAAATAAAATGCATAACACTGTCAGCCAAGCCCCACTTATCATATTCAGTTTTAATCAGATCACCAATATTTCTTAAGGAATATTGGAATATCACTTAAGGAAGCAAGTGCAGAATTAGTCCCAATTGTTATGGGAGAAGTAGAATTGAGCGGGGAATGAAGCAAATTAAGTGCTCTGAGGCCTCTCAGAGAGCAAACTTTGAAACCATCTCCATGTTGTCCCGACCTTCCTCCTTTAAAGGACTTTACAGTATTAGAAAGTACTAGAAATATACTTGAAATAAATATTTCTCAAAGCTCAGGATGAACTTAAGTGAGCTTGTTCCAGAAGCTGCTACAAGTGACTAGTTTTGTTTTCTTTCCTTCTTTGCAGGTCAGTCTGGTTTTCCATGTCACAGAACTGATTATTGTTTGTTCCTAAACCAGAAATTCAGTCCCAAATTAACTCCCCCTTGGAACTTCCAGGGTAGGCTCCAGTCCTAATGCTGATGTGTAGCCCCCGCCAGCTGACGCAGAACCTTCCCATCCACTCCCCATGACACAGGAGGTGCCACACAACAGCGGCCAGCGGGGCAGGAGAGCAGTTCTTCGAAGTGATACCTTAAAAAAAAAATAAAGAAGTTGTTCTATTTTGCTTTTAACTGCAAATCCAAAACTGACTTATAAATCTTGCAATAAAAATAGAGATGATAATTGTGGGTCACTTTAATCATTGAGTGAACATGGCTCCTTCTCTTCGGACCCATTAGAACATCAAGATCTAACACGAAGAAGAAATGCACCTTAATTCACTAGACTATAACATTTATATTCCTTTGTTGCTTTTAATTTTCAGTGAACATGACATTACATCTCACACACACTTCAAACAACACCGTAGTGGTTTTGCATGTTATTAGCAGCTCAGGAATAGACCAAGATCACAGACCAAGATCACAGACCAAGATCACAGATGCTAGAACTGCTCTTACACTGACATGTAACAGCACATGTTTCATGAAAGCAATAAATTTGTTTTTTGACATTTTTCCGATTGATACAAGGTTTTGCTTTTCTTATTACTGAAATATCATTTAAGAGTCTAAAATGCAGCCTATCGTTACCTTCGCCCTGTCTTCCATTCGGATGAATTAACGGTACCAAAAAATGCGCAATTGCTCTAAAGGCTCAGAGCTCAGCAAATATGTTTTTACTCCAACTTATTCTTTGTGTGTGTGTGTGTGTGTGTCTGTATAGCCACACACTTTTCATGTCCAGCATTCCTGGACCACAACCAGACAGGACATGGTGGGCTGCAGCTTTAGTAATTCCTTGCAGACAAATGCAGCACAGAAAGCGAGTCAGGAGGATCCAGGGCAAGCTCATAGGATCTGGAGGTAAATTTAGAAAAGAGAAAGCAGTTGACCAGTAAGGATATTTATAGTACTGGAACCAGGGTAGAAACACGATACTAAACATCAGCATGTCAAACATGATAGAAAACTCAGAAATTCAAAGGGACCAATTAAGGACAAGTAAGGGAAATAATACACATTATAGCTGAATCTCTTATAAAGGCAACGATCACCTTTATAATGTGCATAGCAATGTTCTCCTGTGCATGTTAGGAAAATGGAACCCGAAATAGGAGAATTTTATATTGCATAAATGCCTAAAAAGAAAACACTGCCCCTCTCTGCCAACGCTGTAAGTGCAGTTCTACAGCGGGTAACCGGGAAGCGCCTCAAAGCAGACATTAAAGGAGCTAAGCAGGTGCAAACTGATACTATTTTTAATGAGAAGACTTGCTTACTGGAAACAGAAATTGTTTTACTCCATATGTAGGAATGAGGTTAGGCCTTTAAAAAAGGCAGTAAACAAGAAGCACTCCAATTCCCAAACCTGCAGTTCCAATTGCAGTCAATCTGAAATCTGCAAGGAAAAGAATAGTGGAAGCATGAAGGTCAGCCAAGGGCAGGAGCTGGTAGGAGTGCACAGAGATGCCGCGGGGAGCAACACAGCGTGAGCCTCGACCCCTCCGCTCACAAGGGCCAAGGGCCAGAGCCTTTGCTGGTGTTACGGTCACTCGCAGGGATCTACTTACCAGCAGGCTCTGGTGCTCCCAGGAGGGGGGCACTGCCCCGGGAGCTGGGAAAGCAGGAGGCTGAAGCAGGAGAACAAGCAGGACACTCGTCAGCAGGGGGCCGGGGGCTCCCAAGAGCGGCCGGGCGGGTGCCGGGGCTTCGGTACGACCGGTCCCCAAGGGCTTTCCCACCAAGCTGGAGTGGCGCCAGCAGCAGGCACGTGCCCTTCCAAGCTACCTCTTCAGAGCATCCTCATCTTGTACGTGGTACAAGAGTTTGCAGCACAGAGCGCAGCTTGCTGGATAGGAGCGTTGGAGACAAGAAGTCGAGGCCCAGAGGGAGCGAGGAATCTATCAAGAAACCCCAGGGACGGGCAGTGCCACGAGCCTGTCTCAGGGTGTCTTGGGGTAACATGCAGTGAAGTTACAATGAATAAATGTGTTTATCGTGTTCCCCCTGCAATTAGGGACACGGCAGGAGGGCCCTCCCCTTGGCGCCGAGGAAAGGAGGTGTCATTGCTTGTCTCGGTGCTTGTCTCGGGGCAGGCGCAAGGTGGCTGCGGAACTCCCTGCCCTGACTCTTTCACAGAAGGGTTTCTCACATTTGCCTCACACTCCTGATGCACTCAATTGGAGACAACCTTAAATATTGATGCAGCAACATACCAGCCCCTTAAATCATTCAGCTCATCACCTCTGCTCCTCTATACATGAGTCTTATCACAAGGGTAATGCTTCAACTTAAAGAAAGAAAGAAAACACACACATCCTGAAGTCTTCGCACATTGAAATTAATTAAATGTTCATCTGAAAAACAAGGCTCTGCTAAAGTACAGATGAAAAAAGAAACACAACAGCACCAGTACTCTCATAGCCAGGACAAGCAGCAGGACATCTGGCTCCAGGGGTCCTGCTCCCCAGGGTTAAATTGCCAGCCATTTACTTGGGCTGATCAAACGAACATCAGTGGTACAGGCAGCACCTCTGCTGCTCGGGTTTGGATGCTAGTTCTCAAGAGGTCCTAGTGCATGGAGGAGAGCTCTAAGCGCTGGGTCGGGGCAGAGGCGGGGTCGGGGTGCTCCCAGTGCAGCACCGTCCCCATCCCCGCAGGTGACGGCCCCCTGTGGACGAGTCGGGCCCTGTGGCAGGCGGAGGGGCGCGCAGCAGGGAGCCTCGTGCCTGCTCCAACGTCCATGGCCGCGGGCGCCCGGCACCGTGGGGCTTCGCTCGCCCGCAGCACACTCCGCTCTTGGGGCTGGTGGGGACCCGCAGTCCCCACACGGGCAGCGCCCCACAGCTCCAAGGCTACCGTGCGGGGAGTCCCAGAAGCTGCGGGCCTCACTCCCACATAATATGACAGCATGAGGACAAGGCCAAGCAAAGCGCACGCGGGAGCACCGACCCTCATGCGCCCTCTGCCAGCTGGGAGCACAGCCTGGAGCATGTCCCCACGCCGTAACCTGCCCGTCCGAGCAGTCACTGCCGCAGTCCATCCGGGCCCCACGAAGTTCCCTCCAGCTGCGCAGGCCTCCGCCAATGCGGTGCCAGCTGGGGGCACTGCTTTTTTCTTTTACTTTTCATATCTGTTCATTCATATATTTAAGCCCCTTGGTTGCCCTGAAGGTCCTCCATGCATTTGTGATGACTGCAAGAGGCAATCCCAGGCTGTTCTATCTGCCTATTATAAAATATGTATCACTATTGGCGAAAGAAGCTCCATTATCTTTTCTGGGATAAAACGTGTGAATTATAAGATATGAAATAAGCCCGAGAGGTTTTCTATCCCTTGCGGCAGACACAAGTGGCCGAGACAGGTATATCTTTCTTTTGATCTTTCACCGTCGTTAGAGACCTCTGGGCTCCAGCTCTGCGTGCTTGGCAAGCAGGTTTCCGAGCTCAGCCTCAGTCTGGGACATGCGAGTCCCTACAGATACCACAACATTTGGTGCGGCCCTAAACATCTTGCTTAATTCATTATTCACTATCAAAAATTTTGACAGAATTCCAGGCATAGAGGGAAAGAAGGAAAAAAGAATAAAAGTAAAGGAAAAGGAAGACGCCGTCCAAGCGCACACCATCGTCAACAGCATAAATAAACCAGAAAGCCCGCATGCTAGAGCACACACCGCGTGGTCCAATGGAAACCTGCGTGCAGCGGGAACAGCCCAACTCCAAGCCCAGCCGCGGGAAGCACGAGGGCCGCAAGGAGGGACGTGCACAGGCGGCCGCCCCCGCAGCAGCATCTAGCAGCTGCCACACGAGTCAGAGAAGCAGCCGGAACCTGCCGATGGGAGACCAGGAGTGTCAGTGTCAGCCACGGGGAAGCTGTCTTTTCACAACTGGGTTAAGAAAGCTGAAGAATCCTATGGAGCTGGTAGAGCCAAAGAAGGCGGCGCTGCTTCCAGGTGGGTCGTGGCAAGTAACACCACAGGGCTTTCTGATTTGACCCAAGTGCCAAGATCCCTCAGCCCTTCTCCTCCAATCCAAAATCCAGTTGACTGCAAATCATGAAAGGGTACTTCTGCAACACAATTTGTAAAAACCTTCAGATTTTCTCCTTACAGCTATAAAACTTGCATTTCCATGATCCTTGGTTTTGATATATTTTTGCAAAGAAAACCCTAGATACTAATGGATCTATTTGCCACTGCTTTTTGGCATATCAATTTACAGGAAATAACATTTTAATCATGAATTAGTTATACATTATAGAAGTTTTATGTATCTATCACAACAGTTAGACTTTGCTGTTATCCAAACGGATTGGCTAAAGTCACTGACAAGAGTACCACAAAGTTAGGAACCAGAGGCAGCAAAACACAGGAGGAAATTCGGCGTTATCAGAGACCTTCAGGCCGCAACGCTGCCTGTGAACTCCTTCATTTCTGATCAGAAGAGTTACACAACATGGCTAAAACCCAATAAACACAACGTGCCTGCTCTGCAACCAGAGCTACAAAGCCACTTGTTCCCTATGAGGATGAAAGTTTCAAGTAATTTTTTCTGTCAATGGCAAAATTCTGAATAAACCTAAGGGAAAATATAGTTCCTGTGGGAGTCAGGAATACGTCTGGTGGTAACTTGTTTGACTGCAGAAGTCCTGCTGGGTAAGGGTTCCTCTCTTTGGAATAGCACATGTGCTAAGATTGCTCCCGTTACCTAGAGTCACCCCCAAGTAAGAATCCCTTAGTGCCACCACCTCTACCTGAGGAAACTGCTGGAAAAGTGGCTTAGCCAATTCACTGTATCCTGTGTAGCTGCTAAAGACCTGTTTTAAAAACTACCTGTCTCATGCGAACAGGGCAGCTTCTTTCAAGTGTACCAAGAAGTCATGAGGTAGGTTTCCAGCCTCCAGGCTCTGCAGGATTTCCCTAACTGCGGAAAGTGGCCACGGGTGTCACAGTCTGTGTGTTGGAACAACACCGGGTGCACAGGAGAATAAAATAATTTAACATGAAATCACACAGGCACCTTCACGAACATGTCGAGAGGAGGCAAATGGGCATCTCCTTTTTTTGACTTTCCAGCAGGACTCGCTGTTTGAGGTAGTTGTTCGGGGAACAGCACAATATTAACCACATCTCTGTGCTTCACAGCCAGCCTCTTCCTTATGTTGCTTCCTGCTGCTTCCCGACTCCGACCGTCCCCGCTCAGGGGCCGCAGCAGCACCCCGGTACTTGGTAGCTGGAGCTTCCAGGAGGCTCTTTTCCTTTCGCGAGTTCTTCCATCCGCCTGGGCGAGGAGCGCCGGGGAGGAAGGCTCCAGTGGGCGAAGGCCCCGGCGAGGGCACTGCAGGGGTGGAAGCGCCGGGGCAGGTGCTGAGCCTCAAGAAATCCCTCCACTCAGCCCTGGCTGTGTGTGGCGGGTGTCGCTTATGCTTTGAACAGGAATAAATTTCGATCATTGTTTTCAAATTCCTTAAAGAACAAACATTTAATCTTTCACAAAAGGCAGAAACTTAGTCGTGGCCTGATACCACAGGATGCTTGCGGAATGTGGTGGGGTAACTGTGTGCCTGCCGGGGATGCTTTATCTATCATGATTTGCTTCATATTTCACTTAACTACGTTCGCACTGAGCCCACTCTGACAAATGGAAAACGAATGAGATGATCTGTCACCCCCCATCGGAAACTGAAGCGTCACTAGCGCCCGCCCGGCCCTCCCGGCTGCCCCGCGCTGGAACCAATAAACGGGGCAGGAGGCAGAGCCGCCAGGTGGCGGATCCCGGCCGGGGCCCTGCAGGGACGGCGCCCGGCAGCCGCACGAGATCAAAGCAGGGAGACAGGAACCAACTGACGGGCCTTCACACAGAAAATAGCTCGTCATCAGCATTGCATGGAGTGTTGTGACAAATTTAATTTTGGATCTATCGACAAAAGCCTGGGAGCCGGTCTTTCATCATCAACTTCTCAAAGTTGCCTTTAAAGAGGAAAGCCTCCGCTGCCGCTCTGGCACCTTTGCTTCTGTGTTTTGATTTACTGGCACCAAAATTAACCCAGTAACAAGGCTGACGTTCAGCCCTCACCCGCAGGCTTCTCTTACCCACTTACACTCGCTGGGGAAAACATTACTCAAATCCTTCCCCAACAGGCTGCAGTGCAGGAGACACTAACTGCACCCCGGCTTAGCCAACAGTTTGGGAAGAAGCGCCCTTATTTTTTTAAGCCAACCACTCTGTATTGTGAATATCACACTGAGTGCTGTTTGGCAGCAGACTGAAGCAGACCTGAATTCCTTTTGGTGGTCAATGCCTAATGCAAAGCAAGAGGAACAGGAGCTGGCTAAGCGCAAACTTTGAGTTACTGGGGCAAGCTCCAAACCAGGCTCCAAACTGAACAGAAACACTCTCTTTGACAAGTAAAGTTAAGAAGCAGTTTAAAGCAGAAGATAATCCAGCAGCCCAGAACCTCATTTTGGAGCATTTTTGAATATAATTGATAAATTCAGACCAGTGTTCCTCAAATATTTCAGAAACCAACATCCATATGCAACACCTCTAAAACCTAGAGCAGGAATATAGGATACACAGAGAGGGGTTAGTGCACTGAACGCTCTTTCCCTGCTTTTCCAAGGTTGCTCATAAGCACCAAACACCCCCCAGCAGCAAAGGCAGCCCTGCCCCGGGTTCCCAGTGAAACCAGCTCCGTGCTCCCAGTGACACGAGTGCCAGTGGCCTCAAGCGCTCACAGGATCAAAATAAATCATTTATCCCCATGTTTGGGGTCATGAAAAGCAAAGTTTTATACTCTTCTTTCGCACTTTCGGCCTAATCATGCCAGTTCGCGGGTGCAGAGGCACTGCCACTGCAAGCGCATCCCAACGTGCAGGAGATGGGGGCTCCCTGGAAGACGGGAAACATCTTCAGCAAAGAATTGGCTATTTCAGTACTTTCCCTCCCACATCAAGACAAAAACACCAAAATCTGTCCATATTTTCTGACAAAGCGTAGGAAACTTTGACTCCAAGTGCTGCCTCAGCCTCTCCAGCTCTCGATGTGCCCTGTGTATTATTCCCACCTACTGCAACTGTTTAACGTTCTGCACCCCGGCACCGGGCGGTGCAATGTAAATAACTAAATATTCATTCTTCCTGCCACAGGCAATTTAAGCTCCATGTCTGGTTATATCTCATACTTCTCCCCTCATTTAGAAGAAACGATATTTATCAATAATTGCAGAGATTGCCTCTCTCTATCAGCCCTTAAAATAATATCCAGAGCTTTGTACAGCAGCAATTAAAGATGAATCCTGACACTAGCCTTATTTTTTATAATTGCAAGAGAAAATGTGAAACTCAGATGGGTCTTGTTAGTGCTAAGTGCACTCCTACTGACTCCAATTTGTTTTGTTCTATTAATTTATCATGTTACATTTGGAATGATTTTATGGTCTGCGAGGAGAAGGTCTCAGAAGCATAAAGCAGTGAGATAATAGAATGAAGATGCAGCTAACTGTGATATTTCAGAGCAATTTGAGGACTATTTGTGAATACACTATTATTCTAAAAGCAACCCTGCGGCTTTTTACGTCGGCAGCACATTCAGCATTGGCAGAATTAGCACGTGCACCGGCCTCAATGGCAAAACAGCCTGAAGCCCGTCCCCAGGAGCCCCCAACGTTCCAGAGCCGCTGCCAGGTTCCTTGTACCTGCAACTGCCTTTGCGTCATCTGGGACAGCTTTCACCAGGCTCTTCTAGCTGCCCCTTGGGTAGAAAATGCAGCAAAATGAAAAATATCAATCTCTATGGAGTGCAGAAGGGATGTGCTGGTGACATCATTTCTATCTAAGTTCTAGCTTGCTTGCTGATTACTCTGAGAGCACATGTTGCTCCAGCAAGTTGTAAATGTGACTTGAGCTGCATGCATCCCATGCCTTTTGCATTAACTAACTGAGTCACGTTAAACTTTGAGAAACCTTCAGTCTTTGTTATTGGTTTCAACATTCCCCAAACTTATGGCTTTCTTTTTATACCAAAAGAATAATGTGGTTTTTTTCAAAGTCTTTCTTATTTTATCTACTGAGATTTCCTGCCAGCTACAGGTAAACAAAGGCAACGTGATTGACATTGTATGTGTGAATCATGCTGATACACAGGTATTGCATGTGTATGTCCGCACGTCCCAACGGCTTCCATGTGGTACCCACAGAAGAACCAAGCGCTGCAGACTCCGCTGCTCTTGCCCATCGAGCTACAAGGACCATGTTGAACTCCTAAGGGGGCTGAACCGGTTCTCCAGGGCTGCAGCTCAGAATTCACTGAGACTCCCCCGTTACAAGAAAACGGCTTTGCTCATTACTGACATCTTTGCTCCATTTCAACAGGAATTGTTGTACTCAAAAAAGTCCCTGCTTCACTTCACTGTTTTTCATTTCTCAGCACTGTTCTTAATGCACCTAAGCAGAACTGCTGTTGAAAGCAGCTGTCTGCCTGTGCCCAGGCTCCAGCAAAGCAGTTCGCAGGGGTAGTGATTCACAGGCATTTGTGC
Organism: Crypturellus undulatus; assembly: GCA_013389825.1. Classification (NCBI taxonomy): domain Eukaryota; kingdom Metazoa; phylum Chordata; class Aves; order Tinamiformes; family Tinamidae; genus Crypturellus; species Crypturellus undulatus. Next base: position 55,742 of record VWPW01012684.1, on the reverse strand, counting down.
AGAGGTGTGAGTAGTTCACAAATGCCAAAACTGCTCTGTGTTTTGATGCACAGAGACCCTTCCCTTAAATTGGCCTATTTGATAGCACAATCATGTTTCTAGAAACACTGGAGGTGCCTCTGAGGCATCGTAGGGTTGGGAGAGTGACGGTGCAGGAAGCCGCTCGCGGGAAGAGCCGACAGACCTGGCCACTTGTGTGTTCTCGCCCCCTCCTGCCCTCGCAATTCCTGGGAGCAAAATATAATTTCTGCTTGGTAGTTTTCTGGATGAAAATCAATTACCTAAAGGTCACACCTCGCAAAAAACACAGCCCTGGAAAACGCAATAAATTAAAAATTGTTTGTAGCATAAATAAAGTATTTCAAATGTATCTGAAGTGTTTAAAAACAAAAGTCAATGCAGAAATTCATTCCTTGGAGGAATGCCAACGAAAGTCATTTTCAGAGGAAGCCAAAGCACATTATTGATTTACACCAGCCTCCAGCTTCAGGCAAACGGAGAAACAAAGCAGGGGCGAGCGGCAAGCCGGGCACACGGCCTCCCGTGCCAGTCCCGTGCCATCGCGAGAGCGGGGCCAGAGCGGCGTCCTTCCCGCTCGGCCCTGGAAATCCCTCCACACCTTTGCAGGGATGGGCTGCCTCCACGCTCCAGCCCCGGCTACCTCTGCGTGTTGGCCCCGCATGGGGGCGGTTAGGGGAAGCTCATGTTTAGCTGTCGCAAAACCAAGTTGTCCGGGCAGCCTGGGGGCACCTGGCTGGAGCCGGTACCTGCGGCTGCGCTCCATCCTGAGCAGCCGCTGTGTCGGCACTATCACCATGGCAATAGCTCCACTTCCAGCAATTATGTTGATATCTCCTCTCCGAACATCTAAGGTAGTTATAGGCTGTGGAAATAAAAGTAATTATATTTCAGGCACTGCAATAAAGCTGCCCATGGGGTTGGGGACATTGCTGAGCTTTAGAGAAAAGTGCGTTATGAAAGACATGAAAATAAGCCTGCTCCAGTTTGAGAGAATATGCAATTTAATCCATGTAGAAATCTTGTTCATCAGTAATTACAGGAGAAGATAAGAGTCTTCTCAATTAAGATCAGGCAGAAAATGTTTTCATTTAATGTGTCCTGAGAAGTATCACATCAAAAATAGCTAAACAAAGACTTTAAAACTTTCTGATGTTTTAAATATATTTTCTCCTTTGAAATTTAGAAAAGGTTCAAAGAAATGTCAGCTGTTGGCAGGCCGCAGAAAAAGCACTTATGTTTGAAAACAACAAGGTCATTTCCCTTAGTTTAATTAATTTAAATTCAGACCTGCTCCTCCGGGTAGCGCTCGCAGCTCTGCACTGCGGGGAGATTATCGGGACGAGGCTGCGACAACCTCGTCGCGGCACACAGCAGCGTGCCGCTTCTCACCGTGGCGGGCTGTTAGCCTTCCCTTCCTGCCTGGTGATATTTCCTTTCAACTCACTTGTCTGTCACGCAGTCGGAATGAAGTAGCAGCAGCTCTGAGGAGTGGTCTTGAGTGCGGCCCTGTGCATGAAGCTTGGCTCACGAATGAGGATCCTTCACGACAGCTATGTTTGCAGTACTGCTGCACGTGGCAGTCCCTAAGCATCCACCACAGCTCCAGCAGTGGCCTCCAGGGCTGCTCGGAGGCCGCTCATTAACTAATCAATTATACACTCTCTCACCCATTTTACCCGCAGATAAGCAAGTGGAGGGAAAGCAGACATTGATTCCTCCTTTCCTGCTTCCAAACCCGCGTCCTGCAGCTCACAGCAGCAGGACGCTCGTGCCCAGGCGCAGCAGAGCGGGGCCCAGCCTTCCCCGTGGGCCTCCACGGGCTCTCGTCAACCATCCCGTGCCGAGCCCTCGTGCCCTTGGCACGCTCGTCCCTCGGCCTCGTCGACACCTCACATGAAATCAGCTCCTCACTGCTCGATCTCAGCACAGCACTTTGACACAGAGAGCACCATGAGCAGAGGAGAAAGAGTCACTGGAAAGCAAAGAATAGCGCCGACAGAACTGGAGAAATACCATAGTTGTGGGCTGGAGACAGAGGAATAGGACAGACAGACACGCAGAGATTAAAGACAAACATTGATCAAGAGTAGAAGGAAGCGCACACAAATGAGAACCCGAGATCAAACCCTGGCAGAAAGGAGCACAGCAAGCTACGAAGACAGGAGGCAATGAAACTCCAGGCTTCACATCCGCTGTCTCCAGGCTGCCCACCAGGACAGCATGTCTAGGGAGAAGGGGGACATGAATTCCTCTGCATCACCAAAGGACAAGAGGTTTTTGCCAGAGCACCCTATCATTAACTCTCCCTTTCCCTCTTTACCACAATGCTCATCTTTCTCTCACTGTATTCACCTTGTTTTGCCGGCTACACTAAGGCCTCACTGATGTGGGGGGGGGATCTCCTGCAGGTGATACCCTCTCACCAGGCTTCTTTCTGCCCAAATCCTGCCACAAATTGCTCTTCGTCACTAACTGCAGAGCTCCTGCCAGATGACACTTCTGCCTGTCCTCACCTGCCAAGTGAGGCCCAGCCTGACAGGAAGGATATGTCCAAGAAATGAGCTGAAACCGGCAGAGACTGGGACAGGGGCCCTGTAGCCCACACATTAGGGCCCAGACGCTACCCGCTGTGCGTGCGGTGTGTGGGGCCTTGCGCAGCTGCAGCCCCTTCGGGTGCTGGCTGGAGACGCAAGGCACGACACAGGTTGAGGCCCAAGAGACACAGGTATTATCTAGGTCAGTGCAAATCACTGTGCCTGATTTTAGCTGAGATAGATAGGGGATTTCCTCCTTACTCTGTCCTAATATTGTGTGGTGACAGGACATAAGAGGAATTGAGCAAGTCTACTTTCTATAAAAGGCCAGTTTTTCCACTGTTCCATTGTTCCTCCTTCGTGGTTTCACATAACAAACGCACCAGGCTATGGGTGCAGCGGTGCCACCGTGGGACTGCCTTTGCTCAGAGCACTCCTGCCCACACGGGGTAGGTCCAGCACACACGTGGGACATTGTCAGACATTGTGTGTGCTCTGCAGACCTGCCATGAGACCGACTCCCCCTGCTCCAAACCAGTGGCCGCCCAGAAAGGAGGAGCAGAGGCAGGGCTGGCCGGGGTGCACGGAGCGCCCCAAAGCCCTTTCCGTGGGCATCCTGGTGGCTATTGCCCCGCAGGAGAGACAGGCAGCCGCGCCGGAGAGCTCGGCAGCTGCTTCACATCCCCGCTTACACAAACAGCTCCGCATCTCTCCACACTTAGCTCCTCTTCTTTCCCCAAACGGGAAGGAAAAGCAAGATCAGAAATTTGGGATCTGACTGGGAAAGGCGAATCAGAATCAGGTCTCACCTTTGTAAATCAAAACTATCTCCATTTAAATCCCCCACAGAGTTTTTGTGAGCTGCTTTTCTTTCCCCAGGGTGGCATTCAAATTATTCTCTGCTTTGCTGGAGATGTTTTAAAGCTTCGTAATCACAATTAAAGGCTTGTGCATTGGGACATTGGTGCCTCCCAGATAAACAGATCCCGGCTTGGGCCTGCCACATTGCTGAGCTGAGTCCTATCTGATTTCACTAAATCTCTGCTTTCCACTGACACTTCCAAACTGCTCGCCTGTTTTAATGCGTCTCAAAAGCGTTAAGAATTCCACCCTTCCTTTATCCCAAATATCCATGTGATGAGTTGTCCAGCTCTGACAGATGTGACAATGTGATTACCGTCAACAAATTTGTTTCTACTGCTTCTTGCTCACAAATAATATAACAAGAGAAAATATTTGCCTTCAGAAATCAAAGCTCTTACCCAGCCCTGACGACTCTGAGCTAGAGTGTGCTCGGAGCTGAAGCCGCAAGGGGCCGATGAAAGGGGCACCGTGCCCTTAGTGATTCCATCAGAGCACGCTGTTCATCGCAAGGGAAACAGCAAACAGGAGGAAAAAGAAACACAGGAACAGCACACGCAGAACTGACCCTGCTGCCCCTCCTCACAGAGATGTTCCTCTCTGGCTGCAATGGCACGAGCTGCAGGAATGAGGCAAATGGGATTTGATCTACATATACTATGGGTAATCATAAAATGTTTAGATATTCCTACCTATAGTGTATTTTACTGTCTTGATTATAGAGAAGATGAGCTCAGTATCAAAAAAACAACTCTCGGAGTTTCTAACATAGCGCAACATAGTCGCAAAACTCACTTTTTTGAAAATGTTCCTGTCTGCGCTGCCTCACTGACCCCTTCAGCACTTGAGTCACTCGTGTTTCAACTGCAGACAGCGCTTTGACGAATACTGCATGCATTAAAATCCTAAAACTGTATTTCAGTTTTACCAGCAGCCCATTCCTCACAGCCCTCAGGATACCCTCTCTTCCCCTTCCTTTCATTCTGCTGTGCTATCAGCAGTGATTGGTGTCCAGCTTTTTATAACATACCCTGTGAACTTCCCGATATTTTACATAACAAACAGCAACAAGAACAACTTGACATACATTAGCCAGATGATAAAATATTGCCTTTGAAAACACGAGATCAGTGTTTTCAAATGGAAGAAGGGTCATCCCTGTCCGTTTTACTTGATTACTCTGATGCTGCAAACCCAGGCATGGTGCAAAGCACAAATTTAGAGCAATAACCTGATGATCTAGGAGCTAGTTTAGCTGAAATGCCAACCCACAGACCAGCCTGTTTGGGAAAGGATTTGGGAAACAGGCTGGTACTGCTGTGACATGAGCAGGAAACCTATAGTACAAGACAACTAGTCATAGACAGCATGAAGTTTTGAATCACATGGAGTTACTTTGGGTATCTTTGGGAGTAACTTGAGCTTCCATGCAATGTTTTCACTCCTGCAGAAACACTGCAGTGCTCTGGGGAGCAGCAGATGGTTTGGGAGTGGTTTGGGAGCACTGGGAAAGCAGGAGCAGCAGCAGGGAACATGGAGGAGCGCAGCCAGGGCCCGTGCTGCTCCCTTCTTGGAGCCTGGGCTTGCCAAGGTTTGTGGCACATACAAGTCAGGGTAGCATGGCCAAAGGATTGTAAATGTTTTGAGTAACTGCGCTTGCCCCGGAACCGTATAGACAGAAGATTTTAATATACCTCCCTTCCCAGGGCATGGGGATCTGCTGCCTCTGGCACTACTCCATGCTCACTCTGGCCCGCAGTGTACTGCAAACATGGTCTTTTCTATCTTCAATTTGGGTCTGCAAAGCTTTAGTGAAAGACTAAATATAGGTAATTGTAGTCATCATCATGTACGTTAAGTCCAAAGGACATAAAAAGATGAAAGGAAGCTCCATATACTCCATATTCCTCCATAGACTCATGGTGGCAATTCTGAGTAGAGGTTTTTCATTTCAAATTCCATAACCTTTTTCAGATGCCAAAAAAGAGGCAGGCGAAGCGCCACTCAAGGACAGACAGGATATAATCATCCTGTAAACCGGGTTACTCGTGCACACATTCACAGATTCCCTTGAGATATGAAGTCATTTAGGATTGAGTTTTGACCTCTCTCTAAAAGAACTAGATCAGTGTGGCTTCACACGTTGTGCATGACCCCTGGGTTGCAAAGTCTGGGAATACTAAAACACAGAATTTAAATGAAAACTGAAGGTGTCTCAGGAGTCAACAGTTGAGTTTCTGGCAGGATCCTGCATGGCACAGCAGATTTTCATTACATTTTTCAGCTAATTGACTAAGTGTGTTCCTTTTCACCTAATCACACCTAAACACTGACCCTAAAAATCACCCTAAGCTGCCATTTTACAGCTACAGTGTTAATATTACACAGAAAATAGTTACAGAAATTCATCCCATCTACAGTGCCAGATTCACGGCCATGAAGTTCCTGCTGAAGGAAGCAATGGGCATCACAAGGATCTGGTGACAGCAAAGTTCAGTTTCCTTCATCTGTCGCTGTCAGGAAGAACAAGTTTCAAGTCTTACTACAGCAGCACAAGAGCCTGCAGGACTCACAGCTTGCATGAATGAGAAGGAGGATTTGCTTCCCCTTCCTCCAGTCTTCCACACTGTGCTCCCTCCCAGCGGCTCTGCCCCAGGCTCCCTTCCCCTGCTTCAGCGGGCAGCTGTGCTCGCACGCGGGTCAACCCCATGAGCTCCAGGCATCCTCCCGTCCGCTGCGCGCACGGCCGCTATGGCTGCCGGTGACCAGCAGCAGGGCAGCAAGTCCCGGACACTCACGTGGAGCTCAGGGAAAGCTGTAGGCTCAGCCCCCGCACACAGTGGCCCAGCACTCGTGGCTGCTTTGTACGCATGTTGCTCGTGGCCCCGTGAGCGGGTGCACACACAGCAGTGTCTCACGACACTCTTGCTGTCATGCTCAGACTGTTAGTGCAGTTCATTAGCGCACATAGGTCTTCCCTGAACAAACTTCCTTAGCGATGGATTGACACAGAGCAATCCTGCATCACTGCGGGGATGAGCAAGGAGCTCTTTTATTCTTTTGTTTTAATCAAAGCTCCGAGTCCAGCAATCACTTGGCACCTCACATCAGCCTTATCAGAGCACATCGTTCATAGCAATGCTCCTGTTCAAAACATTCATGCACTTTGCCCAGCTTGATTATTAGTGGGTAATCTTTAGAGCGCTCTGCTGGGTTTCACTTGGGTGTAGGATACCTCACATCTTGTTTCCTCTCTCTGTAATTCTCCTTGCATGTTTGATTGCAACAAGCTGCCAGGTGCTGCCCGAGTGCCCAGAGCACCCACATTCCTGCTCTGCCACCCACGGACATTTGCGCAGTGATTCCAGCGACAGCTTCCACGTGGAAGAACCAGCACTGCTCGAAAGTCACTTTTTTGTCCATTTTAGGACCTCAAAATGCCTTGCAAGTAACATTCACATTCCTGCAAGGTAAACCGTATAGCCTGTGCTATACCCATCCCTATAGGTAAACATGAATGCCCAGGAAACTCTGTCTCGAGGCGGTCCCTCCTGCGCCAGGCACCTCGGCACCATCCCTACACCCGTTCCTCCTCCTCGCGAGCCCCTGCTGCACGGTCAGCACAGCGCGCGCCCACGCTCCACAACACGCACGTGCCCAGTGAGCACCTCCAGAGCATGAGGCCCTCAGATTTGGGGGGATTTGGGTCATCGCTAATAAAAAATGTATTTATTTTTCCCAAATTTACCTTTGAACAACAGCATGCTCAGTTGTGTCCTGCTTGACATTGATTCAATTGCAAGGTACCATCAGGGAGAAGGTACCAAGTGCATTTACCTGCATTCAGAACACTTGGTCCCACATCGGGATATTTACTTCCTTCTGGAATAAGCAGCACAAGCAGTGCCCAGGAAGACCTGGGCTGTTTGAAGTGGCATCATTTTTAAAACCACTGGAGCAGCACAGCAGATTCAGTACATTTTTAAGGGAGTGGGACAAGGGGAGATCCAATATAAAAGCAAAAATATTCTCACTCTCTCCAAAACTCAAGGATGAATGAAATGAATAAAGACAAATATTTAAATTAACTTTTTGAAATTTATAGAGTTATCTGAAAGAGCGGACTTAAAAGCTGGCACCATCTGATAAAGAGGGAGCTGACATTACCTTTTCAGATTTATATTAGCTTTTGAAAATTCATGCTCAAAAGGATCTGAAAGGAAAAACAAGCAAGTGCATGAAGAAGATGGGTCAAATAAGAAAACACAAGAGCTTTACAGAAGGAGTGAAGGCAGCCACACACTGCTCCATTTTTAGATGCACTCCATTTTTTTTTAACATGATTAGGGTCATTCCTAATTGTTTCAAGCGTGAAGATGGGTGGTATTTGTTTGCTGGGTGCCCTCTTTTCTGAGGCTCAGCTCTATGGAGATGAGTGCAGGTGTTTCTGGAGGGCTCCCATGGGGCAATCAGCCTGCAGCATGGTTCAGTCCGCCCCACTCAGGAGAGGAGTTTCCCAGCGCAGCCAAGAGGAGGATTAGAGAAGGTATCGGAGGCAACGCAGCAGCAGGTAGCAGAGTTCCTCCGAAAGCTCCTTTAAACATTTATTCAGCTTGTTTTAAAATATACTTCATAAATAGAATATGATTGGTGTGGCCTGAATGCTACAAAATACTTTAAAGGACAAGACAGAGTGAATCCAGAAGGGTTCCCTTAAAAATAATATGGCACCCCTGGCAGCTTTCATTCTCTCTGGAATTATGTTTAATCTTTTGATGATGCTCATGGAGAAAGAGCTGTTATGCACCCAGTAGGAAAACAGAGCTTTTAGGAGATCCTACAGTTTGATTTATAAAAGCTTCTTCAGAAAAAAAAAATTAAAAAAAACAATCTGGAGTCATAAATGCGCTAACTAGGGCATTCAATGGAAATCCTAATCATAAAGTCATAATAAAGAAAAGTTGAAGGAATTATGGTTTTCCATTGAATTGAGTGATATCCTAGTTCGCAGTTCCAGGAGACAAATAAAGGGAAACAGAGAAGGAGAAACAGGACTTCTCAGTTGAGGCTAAAGAAAAGGTTGATTTTCAAGACCAACTCCGTTCGTGGCCCCAACAACCACTCCTAGTAATAGGATAAAGAGAAATAAACCTCTAAATTCTTCAAGACAGATGGTACAGGGGAAGTTAAAGCAGTCCGGGCAGTTATTATAACCACCAGCTAAATCCTCAAGCCAGTATTGAGGTTTCTAATGTTAAATACACTGTTAATATACTTACCATGTGCATTTTCTCTATGCGTGTACTATTATCTCAAAAGATGCTCCCCAGTCAAGCTGCGAGTTCGGCTGCCCTTCAGACTGGGATTCTTACAGTGCTGTGTGTATCAGGATGACTCCAGGTATCCAGAAGCTTCCCGGGCACTCAGCTGGTGCGAAGAGCGGGTACAGGTATTTGCATCACAGAAACGCTGTGCGCTGTGTGCCCGATGCGGAGGCACCGACGAGCGCCACGCGAGGCTCTGCCAGGCGCCCTGAGGTGCGTGGAGCTGGGAAGCGCACGCCTCAAGGGCTCTGAGAGTTCGGCGCTCCACTGCAACAGTTCAATAACCACCTTCCTCATCTCTTGTGTATCCAAGATGCCTTCTGCCTCGGGCTACCTGCCGGCCCCAGTCTGCAAGAGTACACAAGAAGAGGGGCCATTTCAACAAGGGATGCTTGATCCGTATATGGTTCAGCCCCTCCAGACTGTCCTGCTCATCACATTAAACTGCTAAAATCTTTTTAGAAAAAAAAAACAGCTTTTTTTCCCCTGTAAATTTAATCTCAATCCCTATTTTATTATGCACAAAACTTTCGGTTCTTCTTACATAAAAACCCATCACACAATACGTGTCAACATACGGTGACTCAGTTAATGGGTAGGTGGGAATATGTGACAGGTAAAATTTGTTAATGGAAAACTTAATGAGAGTATCAAACAAAATACCCATTAGAATTAGGGAGGACTGGAATATTTTTTTAAATCATTACTAAAAAAACACACAACATATTTAAATGTGAGATGAAGAGTGAAAAAGAGAGTATTAAAAGTTACTTCACCATAGAAACATCCTATGTAATTGATGCCTCATTACTGAGGATTTACACAAGAATATTGTGGTTGCCTTAAGCTATACCCAGCTACAAGTTTTCGACTGCTATAAATAAGGTTTGTTAAAGTTTTTCGATTGGAAGATAAAGTGAAGAGAGAGTTTAATCTCAGGAGAAACCATGGTTAAGCATTATAATTACTGAGACCAGCTCTTTTAATACTGTGTTAATTTTCATGACCTTATTCATCAAAAGACTTATGAAAAGGATGACTAAACCCTAAATGGAGAGAGTCAAATGTATTCTGCTTAAGCAACAAAGGATCTCAGGGATTCATGGCTCATGTTTAAAACTCAACACACAAAGTAATCTGACTCATAACTCTCTGCTCGGTAACACTAGAAATCTAGGGAGATACTCAAAATTGTTAAGCAACCTTTGGGAAAGCAAAGGATTTAATCAAGCCACAGGTTGGTCCCTTTAAGGAATTTCAAAGTTAGAGAAGTGGTATGGTACAGATGAATTTGATTGGTCTCCTTTACTACTTCTACTCCCTATTTTGAGATTTATATTAAATATTAATCATCTTAAAGATACACTTGCCAAATTCTTGTTGAGAATCTCATCATTTGCTGTCTCAAAACACTGCAGTATCTTCGCTGGCTTTGAACATTCAGTCTTGTCCTACTTATAACCACTCAGGTTTCTGCAAAAGCAGCTCAGGTTGCTCATTAGCAACTGATGAGCAGGCACCGCTGTTGGCCTGGCCCAGGAGAGAGGCCCTTTCTTTTTAGCACGGACGCATCCTCAGTCTGGGAAGATGAGTCCCGAGGAGGATGCGATCCCTTGCCTACCACCCTGGAGAAAGCAAGGAAGCAACAACGGGCAAGTGTACGAAATGAGAGGGAAGAGATTCACTGTTCAGACAGCTCCTTCTTCCCTTTGCAGAGAGGGGCCCACAGCAGATGCTGAAGGCAGAATGCACCAGTGGGTCCCCACAAGGGCAGGATACTTCTGCATGAGAAACCTATGGCAGGCAAAGCACAGCTGGAAAATGTAGGACTGACTGCATACTGGTGTCCCGTTCAGCTGTGTCCTCTCCCCTGTAGATATCTTCTTTAGTACATCAAAGGATGCAGACAGGTACTGAGTTAGAGTAGGGCGCATTCTGAGTCAGGCTTGGTGCAGGTACAGCCAGGCAAGTGCCAGTGTCTCCAGAAGTAAATACATGTCTGCTGGGAGGGCAGGATTTTCCCAGGCAGAAAGAAGTGAATGTGTGACCGACCGCCTCTTGCAGGGATGCGCTCCCAGGAACAAGGGTGTAGCTAAAAACCCACAGCTGCCTGGGAAATCAATCGCTTCTTTCACAACTGTGGTATTTAGCACACAGAAAGAGCAAAATACTGACATGGCAAAGGAGAAAATAGCGAAGGAAGTGACAAAAGACGCGCGTGAAGCACCAATGCTGACCCATAGCAGAGGGGAAAGGAACTAAAATGATGGACAGCAGAGAAACTTTTGCCATCCTTCCCTTCAGTTTCTTTCTTGCTTCCTGCGCTTTTTAAGATCCTTCACAGCTTCTTATCAGGATCATTCAGTATTGACACACCAAGCAACCATGGTGCTCACCTCTCAATCTTGCTGACAGCATTTTCGAGTGAGCGGCTTTCGCCTTCTCTAGAGCTGTCTTCACACTTACAAAAACCTCTTCACAGACACCTGCAGTCATGATACTCCTTCAGACTGCTCCTCGAAACCCTCCTCCCGCAGGGTGCTCCGCAGGACCCGCGCACACTGAAGTGGCCATGTGCGGGAAGTCATGCGGGCAAAGGTGAGCGCTGCTCGGGATGCTCTGGCAGCTCCGTGCGGCACCGCGTGGTGCAGGGCGCAAGGCAGAAGAAGCTCTGAGGTCGGTGGTGTGTCAGCAAGGTGCCGAACCTCTCGGGTGGTTTTAGTTTGGCCTTACCCCAAAAGCCGCAACCCCTGGCAAGGAGCCGGTGTGCAGGTTGAGAGGGGGCCTGACATGGAGAAACTCTCTTTTCCAAGAGCAGCCAGAGAAAACAAAACTGAGTTCTTCTCTGTTGCATTTCTTCACTGAAATGGAAATATATAATATTAATATTTTATAATCCTGATATATAAAAATACTAGCTCATCTTATTCAAATGCTGAGCAAATGAGTCCTTTCTGATCTATTCTAATCTTTCAGGTATCTTATTTCCAATGCAGATTTTGCAGACCTGCCCATCTTCCACAAGGGACTTTTATGGTGGTATTAACAGTATGTATACTTGTGGTCAAGAGAAAAATACAACTTGCAAATAATAACTTATCAAAAATCTGACATCCTTGGTTAACAAAATTTCCTTGATATAATGAAAAATATCAGATATGTGATTTCCCTTCTGAGCTGAGAGATACCGGCATGTAACGCAGAAAAATATATTTATGGAGGAGTGCCTGATATCCAGCTCTACTAATTACCTTGCAACCTCCTGAACGCTTGAATTTGATATGCTATTTCTTCCAGATACTTTGACATTTTAATTCATTTCAATAATCTGCATAATGCTTATAATTATGTCAATAACTAAAATATAAATATTCATATATCAATTTATATTCTTATGCAAATAATTTGCTCTACAAAACTCCCAATAAAATTAGAAAAGCCCTAACTTAGCACAATTAATTATTATTAAAAGTGAATAAATGCATTCTAAAGTCAGTGAGGGAAATTCAGTGAGGGATTTGAGGGTTTTTTTGTTGCCTTTTTTAAAGCAGGCATCAGGAAGCCGACTTTCCCCGTTACAACAACGGGCAGCGACGCGGAATCTGCCCTGCAGCAGGGACCACGGGCAGCCAGGCTGGGGATGCAGGAGCCCTGCAGGAGCTGCGGCAGCGGCGCAAGGTGTCTGCCCCAACGCCTGCCTGCCGGGGCCGAGCAGTTCAACGCTCCGTGGTCCCACACTGCTTCCGAGCCCTTTTTGGAAACTAAAGCCCTAGGTTTGGGGGTGCTAGCGAGCCTGCACAAGCAATCAATACCCACAATAAACTGCTTCACTCCAGCTGGAATCCTAGCAGCTACTCCCACTGCTCAAAGAGCCAGGTCAAAGAGCTCTGCACCCTGGATTCCTGTTTAATATCACGTCTTTATCCTTTCTTTACTGCAATCCTGGTAAAAGCAAAAGTGTTATCTTGTCTCTTATTTTTTTCTTTATCGCAGTGTTTATTATGGTGTTTTTTTCTGTAATGAGAATGAAAATAATGTCACTATGAAATTGTATTCATCCTAGCGTTTCAGACCTAAATTGCAAACCACAGACTCACGTCTCACCTGTTGGCTCTGTTCTTCAGTTTTATCTGATGTGAACTAAAGAGGATAGAACATCTCTTTTTGTTTTTTTGGAAGTCACTAAGAGAACTCATTAAATTAAATACAAATATTTCAGTTTTTTTCAAAATACCAATTTTCTTTGCCATCTCCTACTGCAGCAGCCCAGGGCAGTTTTCATTAAATTGCACATTGACCCTCTCCATGTTCTCCCTAGTACAATTCCCTATGTAAGGTGTACCAGCAATGCGTACAATGCCACAGGTAGATCCTAGACTCCACTGGCCCAAGGCACCACCGACCTTTCTGCAGAGAGCCCTGCCTGTTCTGTAGCTGATATTAGCACATCTTCCACACCGCAGGACTACAGCAAACAGTGAAAACCAGCGATGAGTAAGGGCAGTGGCCCTGGCAAGGGACCATCCTGTCCCCAACACCCTTGGAGGTTGGGGAGAGGTTTTAGGACAAGTGAAATGTGCTGCTGAGGGTCGCAAATGCAAAGGGAGGGCGCTCTCTCTTTCCGCAATTATGGCGCTGGATCATGAAGTTAAACTCACAAGATAGGGAAGATGCTGTACATGTTTCAGGTATTGCATGTTGTGGTTAATTTTATCAGCCTGGAGGGGCTGATTAGCATAATTAACCTAAATTTCTGATTACCCAAAGGAGGGTGATGTTCCTGCATGCACAGGTGACACAAAACGATGCCCATTTCAAGCGGCTAACACGCAGTAGCTGCTCAGTAGGAGTATTCCAGGCTGGTTTCCCTGCGACAGGCCTGAGGGGATCAAGACAGAGGAGCCTGTGAAGCCGTGTCCTTTGCCAAGAGGGGCAGGATAAACACCATGCCCCCAAACCAGAGGGAAATCCTAAAAGAAACCACAAAGGAGAAGGGAAGGAAACCAGAGAGGCAGCACATCTCCGCCTGAGGCACTGCACCCTTGGGACACAGCCGCCCTCTCACTGCTGCGCTCATCGCCACTGCGTGTCTGCCCCCAGGTACAGCCTGGCGCCGTCCACAGTCAAGGGCAGTACTACAAGTGCCTCCAAATGGTCACTGAAAAATCCCTGAGAGGAGACGACAGCAACTGCGTTCCTGTCGCAGGAAGGAAGGAGTTAGTGGATATATTTATTTTTTTTTTAATTGACAAAGTTATTTATTTGGCTACCCTCCAAATAAATCTGGAAACCGTCAAGACCTGCAATATTCGAGAACCCACATCAGTTCTTCCACAATTTTTTGCTGTTTCAGAGCAGCACAAGGCCCTTAGGCAGGCTGTAATGACAGAACCTGCACTCAGGGGCCACGGGGGAGGGCGGCGGAGTGAAGTGACATGAGGCGAGTCCTGCCACACCACGGTGCATTCAGTGTCCATTTAACAGCCTTGTGTCACAAAGGGCTGCTTTATTTTAGACCCTCGGAAGGACGTAACTTGGAAGGCGCCATTTCTCCTGGCTAATGTACTGACCTTCAAAGCATTGGCCTCCTACCGTGGAGCACTAACTGCTCTCCTAGGGCTGGGGGCGGTTGCTGGCAGCTCTCTCCAGAGCTGGATGTCCAGGTGATTTCTCACAGTCGGTGAGGCACGAGGTGTGCACAGCCACGAGGAAAGGCGTGTGGCTGCGACCCCTCTGTGGCGTGAGGTGCAGCGCCCGCCTCGCCTCAGGGACGTGGCGCTCACCCTCCGCCCTGGTTTCTGTCACAGGATTACTTCGCTTGGCACTCGCTCTTAACGAGCGCAGGTGGTTACAGTACCTACGTGCAGGGGTTGTGACATCCCTCGGGCAGCTCTCGTTGAGACGGGGGCCCATGAGGCAGCGCAGCACGCCCCGGGGCAGCAACGGCCCGATCGTAAGCCAGAGCACATGGGCTGGTTGGAGCAGCAAAGCGCTGTGATCAGTGGTAAATTAATGCTTTGTATCAGATGCTGCTCTTGCTGCAGTCCTCACACTCATCTCCTTCACTACCACTCCCTACTTTCATCGAAAAAAAAAGAGATCAATTTTCTAATCAATTTGTTGTAGGTTTCAGAGCAGCTTGCTAAACATTTGGCTTTATTGGAATACATTGGGCTTTGTCTTAGTAACATCTTGTTTTAATTGTATCATAATCCACTAAATCCCTGCACAGGAATTTGAGAAGGAGAACCATGATACATTGGGTGCTTTATGCATTTTTTCTTTATATATTTTTTATCATTTTATCACAACACGGGTAAGGGTAAGGCTCATAGCAGTGCTGCCAGCCGTAGTAGTCAATGCCCACAATTCAGCTAAGTTTCGTGTTTGGGTAATTCTATACATGTACTATTTTTGTACCTCAGGAAGCCTTTCTCCTGGATAAGCTTTAGGAAGTCCTCAGCCTTCGTAGGCCTGGCACTGCAGTTCGCTTGCTCATTTGTGAGCCTTTTTCTGAGCTTTTCGAATTATTTCTACTGTGCATCTACAGAAGCTAGGGCTCACGGGTGAGACGATTTAGAAAAGGTTGAGATAGCAGAGTAAGAGGCAAACAAATCCAACCATACTCTACAATTCTCTTGGATCATATTTCTATAGTGGCACCTCTTGCAATGCTGAAAACCAAGAAAAAGTGTAATTGGCTATGAATCTAGAAAAAGCCTTAAGAAGCAGAAGGTAGGTAAACATTGTTTCTCCTCATCTGCATGCTTAACCAGCCGCAAGTCTGTCCGTTAGAGCAGCGTCATTGGTGATTCTGCCACTCACATGTTCCAATCGATAAATTCTCACCGAATACCAGGAAAACACTCGATACTGTCTCAGAGAATCCAGGCATATCCGCAATGACAGAGACACGTTATTAGCAGAACAGGGAACCTGGGCTCTACCTAAAGCCACAAATATCCGTGCAAATGCAGAAAGCCCACAAAAATGCTTCATCAAAGCTTTTTGCTCAGAAAGAGGACTTTTTCCATGTGGGATTGCAGCCTCTGACACGTCACCGACCTTTACAAGACAAAAGATGATGGCCAGATCTGATGCCAACATACTGTGGACTGATGAAATGGATACTTAGGAAAACCAACGAACGTGTACAGGAATAATGTGCTGGGGACACAGGCTGGAGGACACAGCTGCAATGTCATCGTCACAGCCACTGCCACGGGGAGGCGGGAGGTCAGCAGAGCCCGGCCAGATTGCCCGCACACAGCTCCCACCACCAGCAGCCCCCGGCCCTCACACTCCAACCCACCAGTAGACTCCAGCCCTTTCATGCACTACAGAAGCCACATCTTTAGTGCCCAGTCGTTTAGTTTGCCCAAATCAGCCACAAATCTGCTTTCCATGTTTCAGAATTGGGTCATCTGGCTGCCAGTACAGAATCACAGCACAGACCATGAGATCATCGGTGGCATCTTGGGGCAGGCAGCTGTGAAGAGCCCCAGAGCACCGCGGGCTGCCCCAGTGCGTGGCGGTTCCTTGTGCAGCGCCTGGGCAGGGGCAGTGGGCAGCAGCACTAGCTCTCCCCAGCGCTGCGCGTACTGCAGGTATGGGTAATACCAGTACTACGGATATTGCTCTCCTGCAATATCCAAATATTACAGATATTGCTCTCCTGCATGTACCTAAATGCACAGGAGCATAACCTCCGATACAGGGAAATCAAGCATCAGCATTTTCCAAGCTGTACAACTGGGGAGCGAGACAGAGTGGAGGAAGTAAGCATCTGCGTCTGATTCTGTAGATGCTGCTTTTAGATTGGTCATATAGGAGACTTCCTCGTACCTATTTTAAATGACAAGGAATGAAACAAGCTCCAAGCAAAGCATGCAGCCTCCATCTTGGTAGAGACTGAGTTTAACCGCTCAACTTCATCGAACATTTTGCTTTCACCCACCTTGATGAATCCAAGATTTCTTTCCCTGTACGATGAGTGATAGATTTGCTTTTTCCCTTCATGATAGATTTCCTTTTCCCCTTCCACAGTAAATAAAATCAGTAAATTATCGCTGCAGAGTGAAGGCAAGGAAGAGAAATGGCTGCCAGCGCCAAGCAGTGCCTCGCAGCCTGCAAACAGCCCCTGCTGCTGCTAACGACTGCCATTCCCGATCTCACCCGCTCCCAGAGAGGTGTTTTGGTAAGGGGTGACTAAACCCCGCTATCAATTTCAATGCATGTATTATTTTTCAGCTGGGGCCATATTTTTTTCCTAAATGGTGGTGTTGACAAGAGCAGTGAGACCCCTTGTCACAGCGCACATTTCGCAGGTGCAAATGCGCACGGTCCCTTCCAGGAGCACCACAGGCTCTCCGTCTTCCCTAAACTGTGAGCAACCTTAACGTCTCCTAGATTTTGCCTCCACAACTCCTGTCGGCTGCTTCCAAAACCACACACCTATTACAACTAGAAAGCAAACGATAATTTCTCCCTAAAATTTATTCATAGCTAGCTTATTACAGTGGGACTTTGTGTGATTATTACCTTTTAGTTCATATCCTCCTTTTTGCTTACTGGTATTTGATGCGTATACTTAGAGACAGAAATGCAGAAATGCCTAACAGGCCAACTTTGGGGGTTTCTTTCAAGACTGGATCTTCCCTTGTGACTCTCCTGGCAGTTTTTTCTTGTGACCACTCCAGTTTCACCTTATCCTTCTGCACAGAGGTGACCAGGGCAGCTAGGAGTATCCTAGGTTCAGTCCGTTAGGATCTTCCGCAAAGGCATAAAGAGCTGCTGTAAAGTCCCCGGCAGGGACTCCCCAGATGCCGTGGACTCTTCTGCGCTTCTGCACCACAGAGCAGTCGAGGTCTCCTCATGATGGGTGGGCAGCCTTTGCCCAGAGCTGGGCTGGACTCTTGATACCAAGAGCCAAGTCCTCAGCCTTGCTGCATTCTCATCCTTTCGTCCTCTTTCCATCCCTACCCTCCTCACTACCAACCGTTCTTCTCTAATTAATATTCTACTACTCCTCCAAATGGATGTCATCTTCGAATCTGAGTTATAAGCAAATTAATTGGCACATTTGTACTTGTTATGCCAAGATCACTACTAAAAATAACCAGAAAAAATTCTTGGGGAATTTAAATGCATCAGTTTTTGACACTTTCTCCTTTAGTACAACCCATTGTTAGATTTTGTGTACTGTCTATACTAACCTTTATGTTTTCTCTGTAAAGGTATGCACAAACCATTAGTCCTGCACCGAAATCAAAAAAATTCTCAGTTACCGTGTCAAAACTAATACCTTAAACTTGATTTACTGGGGGTAAAACCACATCTTACCAGATTCCACTTTGCATTAACGTCCTTTACTTTTTGTTGTTGTAAAATAAAACCAAAAAAACATGCTGTGAAGACTTGCATTGTTAAGTCAGGAGTGTACAAATTATCAAACCTACCCTTTTTATATTCCAGTGTAAGGTTAGAAGGCTGTAAATAGTCATCTCCTAGTCTGCTCTACAAGAAGCACTTCTCTGGCATCCTCATTAACAACCGAAGCCACGTCTGGAGCAGAGCAGTTTCTCGGAGCTTCAGTTGCTGTTTGGTGAGGCAACGTGTTGCCTCTCTTCTGTCACCCTTCAATGCGCAGCCGCCACTGTTGTTAGCAACGTTGCTTCTGCAAGCTGAATTTGGGGGATTAGGAAATACTTCTCTAGGAACCCTCATGTTTTTGGTAGAGGCCAGTTCTCACCACGAGTGAGCAGAACCCCAAGCAGACGGGCTTGGGGTTTTCTTCGTAACTTCCAAAGCGTCGCATAGGGATCACCTTATCCAACCTCCTCCTCACACCAGTGCCTCCTCTTTGATTCCTCGCACATCCCGAGACAGCTGTGACAGCAGCTGGCAGGCAGCCCCATCCCGCGTGCAGCACCGCGCAGATTACAGAGGAAATCCACGCCATCCCCTTGCCTCTGTGCTGCTCTGGTCTTGTCAGCTCCTTGTATGTGACAAGAAAGAATGAATGCTGTTTCAAAGTCTAAAATGCACTTTTTTCCTTAAAGACTTTCAATATTTTTAAATATATAAAGAAAAGAATGACACAAATACCGATAGGAAGAGGAATTGTGTAGGAATGTTACACTGCTCTCTGAAGTTTCCTGGGAGAATTCCCTAAGTACATTGCTCATGATTTGCTCTTATATTATTCATGTTATTCCATGCAAAAACATTTATGGCATCCAGTTGGATTTTACCTCAAGAGTTTTTAACTACTCACAACAATTTACTTATCTATAGGAAACTAACATATTTCTGATGAGGAAAGAAAATTGGTCCAAGATCAAGGTTACTAAAGCCACCGGATTACTCCTGTCAGAGGGCTGCTCAAACACACCTGTTACCCAGAGATTTTACAAATTAACCATGAAATCAAATTTATAAATAACAGAGGAACTGCATAAATGACCTTCTTTCTAGCATCATCTATTCAACCACTTTTTCCACAGCATGCAGCCCTGGAAGACTAAGGCAGTTAGGAACAGAATTTAACTAATCAGACCTAAGTAGCAAAATTAAGCAGTTCTCTCTGGACATTTTTAGAGTCCCAGGCCCTTTAGAGTCCCAGAGCCCTTTAGAGTCCCAGGCCCTAGAGACGAGAGAAGAAGCTGGGAGAGAGGAAGACTTGCCCAGGATAGAGGAAGATTGGGTAAGAGATCTCCTGAGGAACCTCGATACCCACAAATCCATGGGCCCTGATGGGATGCACCCCAGAGTGCTACGTGAGCTGGCGGACGTCGTAGCCAAGCCACTCTCCATCGTCTTTGAAAGATCCTGGAGAACGGGCGAGGTGCCAGAGGACTGGAAGAAGGCCAGTGTCACGCCAGTCTTCAAAAAAGGCAAGAAGGAGAATCTGGGCAACTACAGGCCAGTGAGCCTCACCTGTGTCCCCAGAAAAGTGATGGCCATTGTCTCCAGGCACATAGAGGACAAGAAGGTGCTCAAGACTAGTCAGTATGGATTCACCAAAGGGAAATCATGCTTGACTAACCTGATAGCCTTCTATGATGAGATAACCAGCTGGATAGATGAGGGGAGAGCGGTGGATGTCATCTACCTTGACTTCACCAAGGCTTTTGACACCGTCCCTCACAACATCCTCCTAGACAAGCTCCGGAGGTCTGGGATGGATGAGTGGACAGTGAGGTGGATTGGCAACTGGCTATGTGGCAGAGCTCAGAGGGTGATAATCAGTGGTGCGGAGTCTAGTTGGAAGCCTGTGTTGAGCGGTGTCCCCCAGTCCTGTTGGTCCAGTCCTGTCCAATTTGTTCATCAATGACCTGGATGAAGGCACAGAGTGCTCCCTCAGCAAGTTTGCAGATGATACGAAGCTGGGAGGAATAGCTGACACCCCAGAGGGCTGCGCTGCCATCCAGAGGGACCTGGACAGACTGGACAACTAGGCAGAGAGAAACGTGATGAAATTCAACAAGGCCAAGTGCACGGTCCTGCACCTGGGGAGAAATAACCCCAGATACCAGTACAGGCTGGGGACTGATCTACTGGAGAGGAGCTCTGCCGAGAAGGATCTGAGCGTCATGGTGGACGACAGGTTGACCATGAGGCAGCAGCGTGCCCTCATGGCCAAGAAGGCCAATGGGGCCCTGGGGTGCATTAAGAGGAACGTCTCCAGCAGGTCGAGGGAGGTGATTCTACCCCTCTACTCAGCCCTAGTGAGGCCACATCTGGAGTATTGTGTCCAGTTCTGGGCCCCCCAGTACAAGAAGAATGTGGAACTGCTGGAGAGAGTCCAGCGCAGGGCCACAAGGATGATCAGGGGCCTGGAACATCTGCCCTATGAGGAGAGGCTGAGGGAGCTGGGCCTGTTCAACCTGGAGAAGAGAAGGTTGAGAGGTGATCTAATTAGTGTCTATAGGTACCTCAAGGGAGGCAGTGAGAAGGATGGGGCCGGCCTCTTTTCAGTAGTGGCCACTGACAGAACGAGAGGAAATGGCCACAAACTTAAGCACCAAAAGTCCCACAGGAATTTAAGGAAAAAGTTTTTGACAGTGAGGGTGACAGAGCACTGGAACAGGCTGCCCAGAGAGGTTGTGGAGTCGTCTTCTCTGGAGATCTTCAAGACCCGCTTGGATGCAGCCCTGTGCCACATGCTCTAGGTGGCCCTGCGTGTGCAGGAGGGTTGCACTAGATGACCTCTAGAGGCCCCTTCCAACCTTAGGCGTTCTATGATTCTATGATTTTACTCTTCCTTGTACCTCCATTGCTTCAAATATCCATTAAGTTGTATTTTGTTTCCACAAATATCTGGAGATGTATTTCCCACACAGGGAAGCAGCTAACACAAATCATCTTCCCAATTTTAATTTTCACCATGAAAACAACCACAGGTCTAATGACAGTAAGTGCAGCAACCAGCACTGCCGCTCCAGCAATAGCACCAACAGGTTCAAACACGGCCAAAGGAAGCAGTTTGCAAGCAAACCTCCTAACGTGGAGAAACGAGCAAAACCTGCTCATTTCATGAGAACTGTGCATACTTTTATTTCAATTAAGGGCAAAATTTTAGTGACTAATGACTGAATTCAGATTCATTCTTACCCTGGAGCTACACGAGTAGAAGGATATAATTTTTTAATGTGAGAAAACTAAGTCTTCATTCACGCACATTTTCTAAATTTCTGCATTTTCTAAGCAGTTAGCTCTCACTGAATACTAGTCTATGTTGTTATGTTCGCTCGCTCTCAACCTCTATTTTCTGGGTGTTGAATTCAAACTGAAAAGAACAACGGGACTCCTAAGACCTACAATTTAAACATCTATTGCCCTAATCGTCTACAGAGAGCTCATGAAAAAAGGTGGTCAGCAGTTTCTCTATATATAGATTTTTCTTCAATAGGTGTTTGGAAACTGCAAATTATTCTACTTTCCTTTGCAACTAAAATGAGGTGTATATTTCTAAGTTGGTTTAATTCCAATGTGGAGACTCAGTTTTGCTGATCTCTCGGAAACATTTTCTTCCAAGTCTGTTCAATGTCAAACTGAACTTCCCCAACTGTGGCTCACTGGTTTAGGGGGATGTAAATAAAAGCTCTAAATTTCACCTGTAAATACTTATGTCCTGAAATGGCTGCCAAGATTTTCAAAAGCTGGAGAGAAAACATAACTTCTGTGACTGACAGTAAATGTGACAGGACTCTTTGGAGCTCACTCCTGAGCAGGGGTAGTGGCAGGCATTTTGCTAAACAAAATCAACTTTCTTAAAGGTGTGCTTGACCAGAGAGGTTTCTTGGGACAGGTGCGCTGTGCTAGAAGGAGCTCACCGTGCCCAGGTTTTGGCAAGGGCCCTCGGAATGCAGTCAGCCTCCCCAGCTCCACGGAGGCGCGCGGTGCCAGATGCTCGGACCCTGTGTGCCGGTGCCGTTGGTGGAAAGCGCCAAGCACTCTCAGTCCATATGTTTCTGGCAGGCGAGCCACACCAGGCTGCTTTGCTGGGGAGCAGCGTTACTGCCCGGGCTCGGAGAGCTCGTGGCCAACACAAGGAACTGTCCTCTGTGCCACAGGACACAGAAGCGCTCTGCTGCCAGCCGCTCCCTGCGTGGAGTCGCGAGGCCGGCACGGGACGGGGAGTTACTGCACGCACGTAATGACCCAAAGCAAGCCAAGGACCTGAGGGCACTGCAGCAAGGGCACGGCGGCTGCTCCGCTTCCGAGACGAAGTCTTCTGCAGTGCAAACGGGGCAGCACACGAGAGGGGCGTTTCACTCCGCAGCAGCAGAAACCTCTTCCTTGGCCCCTTCAGCTGGAGCTTCTGATCACAGTGCCAAGCATAATACCTGTAACTATACATGTGAAAAGCAAATTCTTCTTATCCCAGGAGTATTATGGAGAACTGACTCTATCTTTAAATCCCAAACAGGAGTCTTCAACACAGTTCTCCCTCTGGAGAGATTAAAAGATGTCAGCGCATACAACAAGTGCTAATCACTGTTTAATGTGCTACCAGACGACGCTGAGATACTCCGATAATGAAGTTTTAGAGAACATGAATAGAACAGAAATTGTTCCTGCAAATTACTGACTTGCTCCAAGCAGCGCTGGAGCAACTGGAGGCAGTAGCGCTACGAGAACTAAGTAGGGCAGCAACAGGGAGATTTAAGGCCTGATGACTAATGTTCCCATTGGGTTGCACCAGGAACGAGATGGGGCCTCGAGGAACAAATTGCCTCTGGTGAACAGCACGTGGAGGTCACAGGCTTTAGCAAACCCCAGCACTTAGCAGCATTTAAACTGGTTCCCTTTGCCTTCTGGACAAGGGTTAACTCTGCTTCCAGGAACACAAATGCAATGTTCCCCCTTCCAGTTGCTACCCTGCAAAAACACATAAATAAAAGCACCCCAACGGCAGAGCCTGGGACGCTGAACTGCTGCAGGCAGGTAGAAATCTTCTCTGCAATGACACCACTAAATATAGCTGCTGCTGCCTTCTGAACTGCAGTGAAAAAAGGCCCTTTGTAGTTTCACATGCCCTTAAAGACACTGGGTTTAAAGCGTGTCTCCTGCAATAACACTGCCAACAAATCCTGCAAAGCTTTCAGAAGTTTAACTTTGGCATCAGAGAACTTCTTACCGCGTTCCTTTGAACCAGCTGTCAGGAGCTCATTTCTGCTCTGGAGCAGGGCACTGACAGCATTTGCTACAATGTGCTGTGAGCTGCTGCCATTAGAGTCTACATCTCCAACGAAAACCACTATTAAAGCCAAAAGTCCAAACATAAAAGGGGGGGCTGTGGTGTGGATGGGAGTAAGGCTTTATTTACACAACAGTGATGCAATTTCTCCTACACGGAACATAAAAAAAACAAGGAACCGTATTTGTATGAAAGGTAGAGCCCTGGCACAGGCTGCCCAGAGAGGCTGTGGAGGCTTCTTCTCTGGAGCTCTCCAAACCCACCTGGATGTAACCCTGTGCCCCTGCTCTGGGTGTCCCTGCTGGAGCAGGGGTGGGACTGGGTGATCTCCAGAAGGCTCTGCCCACCTCAGCCCTTCTGTGATTCTGTAACACGTCTCCCTAAGCCGGGACTGTATGAACCAACCAGCCAGGCGCAGCTCCGCTCGCACCATCCCAGCGAGCTCCGGTGCCCCTGCCTGCTGCCCTGCGCTCCTTCTGTGTCGTGCAAGGAGCAGCCGCGCTGTCCCTCCCACGTGCTGGCTGCACGATGCGCAGCCGACGTGGTTATCTGGGAGCAATCCTTAGGCCAGAAGAGATCCATCAACATCTTTTCAAGAAATTCTAAACACAGAAAATTGGAACAACCAAAGAAGGAACCCTGAAGCCCAGGCACCATCCCTAGGCAGGGATGTACAGTCACCTCTCCCTAAGGTGGACGATACTACAGCCTGGAGTGCACGGACATGAGTATCAAATTCTTATACAAGCAGCTGCAGTGAGTTAAGATTTGTTCAAAACAGTTTTAACACAACTTAGCCATTTTCAAAAGTAATCCTTTAAATCAAATTAGAAAAATGCCATATTTCACTCTTCCTTCTTTCCTCTCTTCCTCTTTCCTTCTCTCTCAAGCCATTGCAGTGAGCGGGTGTTATATCTCCTTTCTATTTTTTAATTCATTTTTAAACCCTTTTCCAGTTTCTAAAATTTTTGGAACTCTAAAGCAAAAAATCAATGTGTCAGCACATCTCTCCTTCACAAATCTCCAGTACAGAAGTTAAGAACTGAAAGAAGGGAACACAATAAATTCCTTCATGTTGCACACACCACAAAACAGCCTGAAGCACAGAAGAGAAACATGGGAACAGAAAAAGAAAAATTAATTCCAAAATTTGTCTCTAGAGTTTTGTTTGTGCCTTTGACATTTGCACATTACGATAAATACTGTTGAGTTCTGCAGATCTCAGCTTCTGGTCCACAGTCTAGGAAAAGGTTCGGAATGGCTACATTCAGCATAACGACACTCACAGTGGTTCACTGCAAGTGTTACAGACATTTTTTCTTCTGAATTCACCATCTTTGACAAGAAAGGTCCTCAAAAGATCCTTGCCCAAGCTCTAAGGAAGATCTGTAAAATACTGACTGTTTCTGACAGTTCCGTAATGACCTCTCAAGGCTGGATGGACATGCAGAGCACCCGAGAGCTCCCACCGAACAACTACTTAATAATTTGTATTGAATCCTTTAGCTTGAGGATTACCTTGAACCTCCACCAGTTAAACAGTTGCCATTTTTTTTTTCTTGAGCTTAAATTATTTTTTCATCTCTTTCTTTTTCAGCATATGAAAAACATGAATGTTATCACTTGTGCCCATTTCCAATGTGATAGAAGTAATATTTACCCCCTCCCCGCCCTCAGTCAATAGAGCTAAATTTGAAGGCAACGAAACTGCAAAAAGTGATAGCAAAGCACATGACAAATACACAAAATCTGCAGGTCTAACTTGTCTATGAGCTTTTCTTTCTGCCATCTCAGGAGGAGTCCAAACCTCTGCCCACAGAATAACGCACCGGGTCATTAGTCCTGCAACACTAATACGTGTTGTCAACTCTTCAGCAAACATCTAATGACAAACTGCAACTTTATACCAAGCTGCTGTTACGCACCCAGCCATTTAGCAGCAGGAGGAATCTACCTGCTGTGCGTTATTACTTCTATGAATCATAAACTTAATTTTGAATTAGGTGATTAAATAGTGGTGTAATTCACTTAGACGATGAAGAAAGAATATTTTATTTGTGGTTCCAACTGTTCACCTAAAATTATGTTAGCTGGAGCTTAGGGCATAACTGTTTGAAAGCTGGTCAAAGACTGAAAACAAACACAAGGTTTCATGTTTAGAAGGTAGAAGTCTAATGAAATTATACAGAAAGTGATCTTGAGGAATCAAAAATAATAGATCTCTACACCTACTTCCCAGTGCCAAAGTGACACCCGATAAATGATAGTTTTTGCACTGCCTTTGAGCTGCTCAAGCCCAGGAGCCTTTCGCGTAGACCTGCTGCTGGCACAGCTGGTACAGGTCAGCTCTGGGGAGAGCAGCACCATGTGCCCCGACCGCTGACACCCCGCTCACCCCTCCCCACTGTAGGGCTTTACAAGGTCTAGGAAATTCTCTCTTTCAGTTTTCCTTTTCTCCATTGATTAAATGACAGGCAGCTTTACTATTGATTAACTCGAGCAGAGGAAAAAAATTTTTTTTTCAAATAAATCCCCCAAACAATCCTTGCCAAGCTTTCTGGGAGAACCACTATTCTTTCTTAAATCAAACTGCTGCACTCTTGGCACACAGAACTATGCCAGAAGCAGACGAACCATGAACATCTGTCTCCCTGCAGGTCCCATAAGCTCATGTCCTTTTCCGTTTGTTCCATAGTCCTTCTAATTGTTTCAAGATTTGCATTGGCATGTGAAGAAGCATGGTGTGGGGGAGCAGACTGCCCCGAACGACCTAGCTCCCAGATTAATGTGTGTTTAAGCTATTGCTATTAGTAACTATTGCTAATAAGCACGTTGCCGGGACTGCAACACATGGGAGGTAGGAACAAGGTAACAAGCTGGGCACGATAGCTCTTGAGGTAGCATCGTCATCACCTTCCCCAGGAGATGAACCTGCTTTCCTCCGGAGTGGCAGGAACATTAGCGCAGAAAGCAAACCGTAGCCAACACGGGCTCAGTGCTGGGTGTCCAGTCAGGCTGGGATAGTCACTGCATAGTTTTTAATTATTACAAGGAACTCACAGTACTGCCTCCGAGCCAACACGGGCCTGCCAAGGGAGCACTTGCCCTTCACTAGCCATGCCCTGCAGCACGGTCATGATTGGGATTGCACCCAGAGAGCTGTGATGCCACACGAAGCACCACAGACATGCCCAGATTCCATGCGCGGCAGCTCCGGATCCCAAACGAGCGGCCATGGGGCTGCAGAGGGAACAGCAACCTGCTCTGACCTGCAGCCTACAGCAGGGACCCGTGCCACCAAACCGTGCTTTGTCCCACGAAATGCAGGGTCTGTCCCCATTATCTGCGTATTTGTCTACATCGCAGTAACTGCCTGCCATAAAAATACGGGGTTATGGAGTTGGAGCACATCTCACTGCAACAGCATGAGAGATAAGGCAACCTGAAAATGAGGGATTCATTCCTTTTGGAAGTATTTCCATCACAAAAAAGTAGGAATTAGTCAGTCTTAAATTCAATGCAGCAGCTAAGAGGGGAATGCACATCCCGCCTTGAGGTAAACCAGAAGGCCGTACACATAGGTGAACGGCAGCAACAGTCCGTGAGCCCTTAACGCCAGCAAAATCCATCTTCAAGGACGTGGCCTCTGCAAGGGCATTTGCAGAAATCCCATTAAAGTGTGCCCGAGTGAGGCAGTGCCTGGTGAAGGGGCCTGCATCTGCTTTTCCTCTGAAAACAGCCATTTGCAGTGCAAGTAGCAAAAATTAATGCACATTGTAAATAATTTCCTGTTGTTAAAAACCTGACAGATAAATATAAATTATTTTTACTTGGAATCTTTTTAATATAACAAACATTTTCAGATAATAAAGAAGAACTTGCACAAAAATGCAAAAGTAGGAGTTACTGCAGCATTAGTCAGTGTGAGAAACAGGCCCGTTACTGGTGAAAACAATAAACGTTACAGAGGAAGCTGAATTTATGCAGCTCAGCATTAATATGAATATAGGGAAATACAGTTCTAGCCACAATATCTTTTGTGGTGCATTTTAATGAAAAACCTGAAGCAAAAGAAAAAAAGAGTTTTGCTTCTTCCTAGTAACACATGCACAGTAAAAGGGCAGCACTGGAAGACACCATAAAAACAGCTAAAGATACTGCTCCTGCTTTTTTCTGAAATACATGTATATTTGAAGCACAAATATATTTTTAGACCCCTGGTTCAGATTCCTCTTGCATTTGGTCCCCTCTGACACATCTTTTAAGCGCAGTCACAGGGAACAGGGGATTCTGCACTGCTGCCTTTGGTGCATCTGAACTAACAAGCCTGTGCACAGTGGTGACACTCTTCCCAGAATAAATACTGAACTGCTTATTTGAACAAGCAACAGATGTTGCTCAAACTAGAGAGCTCAAACTAGAAATACAACAGTTGGGTTCCACATCAGTTTGCTGTCCCCTCAAATCAGCTAATTTTTACACATTTGTAGAGCCATACCCGAGCTGGAGTGAACGGAAAGCACAGCACATGCTCACATTGCCATAGAATCATAGAATCATAGAATGCCTAAGGTTGGAAGGGACCTCTAGAGGTCATCTAGTCCAACCCCCCTGCACACGCAGGGCCACTTAGAGCACGTGGCCATCTATATCTAAGGTAATTCTGTAGCATAAAAAGAGCAATGCAAATACAAATCTATAGGAAAAAAACAATTAAGAGAAGCAATATATCCAATACCACAAAAGAAAATACCATATTTACACGGGGACACTGGGGGCACTCTATTTGGCCCCAGTTGGGCAGAGGTGAGTGCTCCAGGGACGCGCCAGCTGGGCTCGAGGCAGGGAGGTACCTGGACCTGCTCATTCTCTGCACGTTCAGTGCTCCACCACGGCCACGTACTGCTGGATACACGTGTACGTGCAATATTGTTACTAACTTAGCCGTGGAGCTGCAGATGGTTTGCTGTGAGCTCCGAAGTACCCAGCACCTGCTGCGGCGGCCTTCCCGCGTGCCCCTTCCGAGGGGAGACCGTCCTGCATCGCGGGCATGAAACAGCAAACAGCTCCGAGCCTTTCCACAGTCATCCACAGAATATGCTAATGCGAGAAGATATTTATTCCAATTTCCTGAATCAATGATGATGATAAAAGCTATTAATTCTGCAAAGACCCGCGGTGCTTTCATAATGGATGTTGCTACCAAATAAATTGTTTAGAAAACCAGTCATATCTTTAAGGAGACTAAATTCAGTTCTTAGAATAAAAACAGATTATTTTTACATTATGGTCTTTCGTTTTGGCTTTCCTCTATTCTGCATACTCCTCTAGGACTATTCTTTTTTTCCTATTAAACACCATCTTTTTTTTTCCTTCTTCTGATCAGCTGTCTCCATCTCGTAGTTTCTCACCATAATCTCGCCCAATAAATTTTTGATGCCCTGTAGTTGAATAAGAAATGGGCATCGTCCTCTCCAGAAATAACCATCTTGCTTGAGGAAAGCCCTGTGCACTGATGCTTAGGAACAGCGGTCTAATTGCTTTTATTTGTTCTTAACTGTTAGTAGGCTTAATTTCAATGATACCACCCTAATTCAGTGGCAATAAATCATTTTATTATTTAAAGCTACCATTTACCTTTACTTCCTTACAACCTTCACATTGTCCATGCTAACAAGGTGACTATCACCACGGCAGAGCGGCCTCCCCTTCGGGCTCACGGAGCGCCTGAGCGCTGCTGCTTCTGTTCCTCATCCGCTCTCACATCAAGGTCTGTCCTGCAGCCAGACGTCCACAGTGCAGAGAACTGGGAAACATCTTGCTGATGATCCCACCTTACAGCACCTCCATACACTGTGTCCACGGCACTGCCACCTCTCTGTTGACATGGCACCGTGCGAAAAAATTGCTTAAGAAAGGAGAACTTAGAGAAAAACAGAAGGCTTCTGCCTGACATAAATTCTGGCTCTACAGAGGCTTGCTTGAGTGGAGAGAGAGTCACCACTTCCAGGACGGTTGGTAGGTGCAGAATCCACGTCTTCACGATTCCCTGGGCAGCACAACCTGCCCTCCTCGCACACACTAGCTAGAACACAAGGGGATTCATGTTACATTTGCCCCGCCCCAATTCAGACCACAACACACGACCTCCACTGCGGCCTCAGGGCTGCACCGGTGGGGAAGGACAGGGAACGGACTCCGGAGACTCGACTGTGCTGCCCCCAGCGTGCCGGCTGGTGGGATTACAGGGTCTTCGTGGATGCATTTTCAAAAACTGAGATGTTATAACCTTAAAAATGTCCTAACTAAATAAGCACCTAGCACAGCTTCATCCTGAAACAAAGCTGAAGATCTCTGCATAAACATCACATACCTCTGTGATGCTGTAGCCAGAAACCTACCATCACGGTTTAAGAAAGTGGACTGTTCTTGTCATACAGCTTGGGTTTTGTTTTTTTTTTTTTTGATGTTGTAGTTCACTCTATGATAATGAATGTGAGTTCACTCTATGATAATAAATGTGAGAAAATCTGCAAGGCAATCTCAGGCTTGGGAAATGGTTCCCCTTGCCTGCATGCTATTTGAACAGCCTTTTTCTCCATTCCTTGGCGATCATCATCGCTCACAAGTTTGATTATAATTTTCTGCTAGGGGCTCATTTTGTAACTAGAGCCAATTTGATTCATTCTCTCTCCATTAGCACTAGGAGACTTGAAACCTGCTCTTATTATCACCTCACGGTCCTCGTGCAGGCAAAGTAAAAAGCCCCCAGGGAGGAGCCATGGGAACTGCCAAACCCTGCGCTAGGCCAGGGCGGCTCGCTGGGCCCACAGTAGCCCCTCGGCGTGGGACGGGGCCCTCTCATCTTTGAGCATCTCGCGGTTACAGCTGAGGCTGTTGGAACGCTGGGGCACAGCGCCGACGCCAAGGAGGCCCCCTGCTCCCTGCCCCTCCCACGGGAACACTGGGAACTCAGAACTTCTGCGCTTGGGAAGTGTCAGTACCAAGATGCCGTCTGGAGAGAAACTCAAGGGGAAAGTCAAGGCAGGCAGCAGAGGACAGAGGCTTTTCTCCTTTGAGCTTCCTGTGGCTTCCAGCTTCCCTTTTCTCCTATAAACCCTTCCATGCTCCCCAACCTTGGGCGCTTTCACACTGGACTCCTACTCACACAGGAAAAACCAGGAATGATTAAAGCTTTCCACGTCCTTTAAAAGCAAAGCAGAGCAAGAGAGGTTGGGCAGGAGCTCAGCCAGATGCCCCCTTCACAGGGGACTCCTTGCACTGGGGTCTCCTCCTCGTGCTCCGCTGGCCCCGGCTGGCCCCGCCAAGGCTGCTGATGGTGGCACCACACCGCACCGGCCTCCTGCTCCGCTCCGTGGTGC
Organism: Crypturellus undulatus; assembly: GCA_013389825.1. NCBI lineage: Eukaryota > Metazoa > Chordata > Aves > Tinamiformes > Tinamidae > Crypturellus > Crypturellus undulatus. The sequence goes on along the minus strand of VWPW01012684.1, from coordinate 24,916 downwards.
ACGGCATGGCGAGTTCCGAACGCTGAGCGCCGCTGTGGTGAACCGCATCTGTGCTGAAAACAGGCTCGTCTGCCTCAGAGATGAAGGTTTGGAATGAGCTATGTGCCACAAAAGCTCAAGAGAATTTGTTTCTGGTGCTTGGCCTCCCCCAGAAGCAGCCAGCCCCTGGCACCCAACCTGGCAGACAGTCCTCAGACCGGCTGCCCGGAGGGCACCTCGCTCCCCACTGCTGCTGCGGGCAAGCACGGATCCGTGATGCAGAGCAGGAGCCAGCAACGCCAGCACAAGCAGCACCTGGGCCTCTGCAGGATGGACTCTGGGGCAGGCGGCCATTCCGGCAGCCGCGAGGGACATGGAAATGTCCCGGCTGTGGAAATGTCCCGGCTGGAGGAAGGCAGCCCCTTCAGGGTGCCCCCAGGCCCGAAGCCATCAGTGGGACATAGCGGCATCCTTAGTGCCCCGCACATGGGGATGCTGGTGAGCTCCCAGCAAGGATAGCACAGCTAAGGAAGACTCCTGAAAGCAGTTTGTGGAGTTAAATCCATAGATCCCACAATATTCTGCCAAGAATGGAAGTAAGCAGGGATTGTCCAGGTATGCTGTGGGTGCCAGAGCAAAAGCCAGCCGTGGCAAGAGGCACCGGTGGTGACACGTGTGCAGGCAGTACCACCACCACGAGGTTCCCAGCTGAGCAGGCACCAAGACTTCTCTCTCTGGTCTTGACATCTTCACCGTTTCACATACAACTATAAGTTTAGGTACCTCTGTTTGCTTTTCAAATTCAGTATAATACAAAAACCAGAATGCCATATTCTGAAAATGCAGAAATTGTATTTTGACACGATTGTTCAGTATTTTCTAAACCAAATGTTGACAGTTTCGAAGTACATGGAATTTGAAATAAGCCGTATCTGTGCTGGAAACTGTTTTGCTTAAAAGATTGAATTCCACTCCTCCTAACAGCCTGAGCATTCAGATTTGTGGAGAACTAGAGCCTAATAAGCCAGGGTATGAATGTACTGTTGTAAACACAGAGCAAGCTGCCTCTCAGGAGCACTTTGACCACGAACACTGGGCTCTTGCTGTGCCCATGGAAAAGGTCACTGGTCCCCCCCGCCACCAGTTCCCATCCCCGTCACTCCGCAGGGAGACGCTCCTGTCGGTGCCCACCAGCCACAGCATCCAGTTTGAACTGTCCAGGCTAGTGCTGTGGGTTTGCAACAAATTCAGACTACACTAATTAGATATTGCTGCAAGAGTCACTTTAAAACAGGATGCTCCAAATTCACACCTGATTTACTTAACATTAACTATTAATGCAACTCTAAGTATGTTCATACAGAGAGTTGGTGCAAAACAGTCTTGGAAATGTAGATTTGTAACATAACTTGAAGTGCATTAACTGCTGTATGTGAAAAAACTCTCAGCTTTAACAGCTGCTCTGCAAGTTTATTCATGTTCTTCTGCAAGCGATGCCAAGCTGTTAAAGCTTTTGCCAACTTCTTGGTCCATATTCCATATCCAAGCAATTCTCAGAGATAAATCAAGCACAGCACGTAACACAGAAAGAGATTACACTGATAAACTGATGCACTTTAAAATTGTCATCAAAACCAGAATTATGTGCAAGCTCTAAGGACTAAACCCAGTACAACTCAGCCAGGCATTAAGATGTCGGAGTATCTTGTGTTATCTAGTCTTAAAGAATCCTTGTGACATTTTAATGGGAAATAATGATTTTAAACAAATAACTATGCAACTGTGATGTAGGAAGCACAAATGTCTGTATAATTTTCATGTCTGAACGTTTCACGTATTCTGAAATTTCTTCAAAAAGCAGCAATCTGACTGTAATAGAGCAGGCTCTACTCCTGCCTGTTTTTCTAAAGTAAACACACTATCTTGTAGATAATATTTATATTACCATATATATTATTTCAAAAGGAAATGAAAAGGATATTTAAACAAAAGACTGTTTCATTTTCTCTCTGAAGGGTTAATTTAAAATCTCTATCAACACCAGCCCTTGGAGCAGGACCAGCCCCAGGAGAACGTTCTTGAACTCGGACTGCATGAAGACAACACAGAGCTCAGCAACCTGCTGCTACCAGGGGAAGGAAAGGAAGACGTTAACAGAAAATCCAGAGGAAAAAATGGACAAGCTGCCTTGTTTTGATAGTAGTTAAAAATACATCAATACTTCTAAGTTCAATCCATGCAGGCGGAGACAGCAAACACAACAAAAGGAAAGGCCGTTTACTGGGATAAAAAGAAAATACCTTGTAAAACACTGACTTGAGAGGACATGTTTGATCAAACATAACCTTTATCGGCTACGTGCAAACACATTCAACCACCACCGTGTTCCCAGGCACGAAGCAGAGGTGCAGCCCTGAGCATTGCCTGCACTAAGTCAATGATATTACATTTCTTTTTTTCTTGCTCTGTGCATTTACCAGCACACTGCATGCACTGCATTGGCCTCTCCAGGATAGCCTGTTATTTTCTCCAGTTTCAATTAGATTCTGATACAGCTCTTCGCAACATATAACCACCAAAGCAAGGGCTCCATATGCTGCCACTCTATCAGCAACATGAAATCCCATTCTGAAAGGGCTCACATCTAAACAGGCCAAATAAGAAATGGAAGGAAGCCTGTAACAAGAATCTTAGGAACTGAGGAACATTCAGCCAGCAGCTACCTGCCTTGCACTCCTTGCCCTACCAGGCAAACCTGCCCAGTCAACTCACTGTGAACGCAGCGCGGACACTTCCCTCCAGACCTCACCACTTCCTACTTCAGAGGAACCGAGCCCAAGGGCCAAGCTGTAACCTACAATTCCCACTACTCTTAGGTCAGTTCCTAGCCTGCAGCTCTTCCCTTTAGTAACCAGCACTCCAAACCTTTCCAAATTAAGTTTAATCCCTGCTGTAAACTTTTTCCATCCTCTCCTTTAGGTTAAACTTGCTGTTTTCTTTCTCCTGCTGAGCACTACTGCTGCAGGAGTCCTGCTCCCCTTTAGCCACCTGGCTGCTCAGCTCAGGAGCACAGAGGCGGCTTGGGATGTGCTGGGATTCACCACTGGGAATACTCCAGTTGTTTGGACTTTTCACAAGAAAAGACACGTCCAGCCTCTGCTTCAAAGCCTGCAGCGTAGGCGAGCAGGATCTGATCAGACAACACTGATCATGAACTTACTGAAAGTTCAGTTATCTCATGCAGAAGGCGCTGTGCAGAGGGAAACGCCGTCCTCGCTGGTGCTGCCTACCACTGCGCACAGAAACGCACGTCCAGCACCCGCACGAGTGTCCCGCACAGCTGTGCACTGAATTACTCAATGAAAGCTACATAGAGCACAAAAAGGTCAAGGTCACCTGCCCGCCTCAGAGTGCCACTTGGCGTCTCCTTGGTTTCCCCGTCCCCCTCACTGGCTGTGGCCCGTCCCACGGCTCTGAGCAGCAGGCGACAGTGCTGGACAGCCCCGGCCATCGCCGCTCTCGCAACGACCGCGCCATCAGGGGGATTCATGTCCTGTCACTCAGCGACTGCATGCGCTTCCGCAGTGGTTGAAGCTCTACAGTGGGCCATAACTTACTGAAATAAGTAATTTATTAGAGCATTTTCCATCTTCCTTTTATTACTTGCCCTCAGTACAATGTTTGTTTGTGACAACTGTCACATTTTTAGTTCATTTTATTGTGTGCAGCTCCTGCAGGGCAGTTTGGGAGCACTCAATGCAGTGCTCCAAGCTGGGAGGAAACAGGAGGAAGGGATCGAGCAGAAACCTGACTTCGTACCTGCCCCAAACCCAACCCCACTCCAGGCACATAGTGTGAAACAACAGGAATTTCCTCTATTCGTCCCCTGCTGCAGATGGTCATTCAAACGTGAGCAACCCGTGACCAGTCCCAAGGGGCACAGGTCACCTCTCACAGGGAGGGTATTCCTGGGGACACCAAGCAAGCACCATGTCGGAAAGGAAATGCTGTAAATAAAACCCTGAAGGAGCCGTTTTATTTCTTTTTTCCCTAAGCCCAAAACATCACGTGTTAGGCACACAGTAATTGAGTTCACTGGAAGAGATGTAATAATACCCCAGTTTCTCCAAAAAGGACTGGAGAGGAAATTGTCCTGCAAGAACGCTTCAGGTTAGATTAGCAATCAGCCCTGTGGTGGTGGAAAAACTCAATTTTACAAATTAACTGTAACACCTGCAGTCACATGTAGAAATCAAGGCAATTTTTCAAGTTGAGAATGATCAGACTTGGCCAAGCACAAGCAAAAAGAGGAGAGTTTTGCCAGGGTCGGGGTTTCTGCAGGAGCAGCAGCCAGAGGCGACCTGGAAGGATGCTGGGAGCCTCTGCGGAGCAGTGCACAGAGTCCCTCTGACTCAGGGCTGTTCTTTGGAAACATTAAGTAGGTAATAGACTGCACATTTCATTCCTGCAAAATATTTTGAGGACATCTTTTAAGCAGTACTTTATCAGAAATATCTCTGACTTGGGAAAATAAACACATGCATATTTAACTGAGTTTTACTAGCAGTTTTACATCTATCTCTCTGGTTTTGAATCCTCACCCTCCTGTGGGAGATGCTGAGCTGAAGAACATTACCTGCTGGCCAAAAGAAAATCTTTCCCACTCTCAATTGCAAATAGCTTTCATAATTGCAATTGAGTCCCTCATTTTTCTTCGCCATGCCCTGCTCTGTGCAGATCAATATCTCATTACCCAAGGCACGAGGTGAAGCAATCCTGGCTCCGGGTGCACGGTGGGTTTGTTCTCCTCGCAGCAACAGCACCACCGTGAACCCTCACTCAGGGGGAGCTTCACCCACTGACCTCAAGCCATTAAATACTGCGTATTTCACTCAGAGGAGGAGTAAATTTAAATAACCCTGACTACCTGCAAGGAGGATAACTGATGCTGCAAGCTTGTGTCAGAATTATAGGGACTTCTTGCTTGTTTGCAATAACTGCTGGAATCACTTTCTACCCAGAAGATTTCAAAGCAAATATTGCCTTAGGCTACAAAGCCATCTTCTAAAATGACACTTTACAGTGAGGGCGTTTTAGAAGCCAGAATGAACTACAGGCAAATGCACTTTGCATTTTACTCCTTTACAAGATATTATAAATGTTATCCTTAAATTTTAGATTACTGATCCTGCCTGGAAATGGACCTGCCGGCCCAGGTACTGTCCGACAGGCCTTAAGAGTTAGTTTACTGCTGAATTCTTTCTGATTTTAGACCCTTGGCGTGAGCTTTTCCCATTGGTTGAGGGACCTCGAGGTAAGCTGGTCACCTCCATTCCTTTTGAAGTCCACAAAGAGAAACTCAGTATTCCCCAAGCCATTTTAGATGCCAGCCTTGGGAGGAGTTGAAAGAAAGTCGGTCCGTTAACTATGAAAGGAGTTGAGACGACTGGCTTACAAACAGGCACCTCGCGTAGAGACAGGTAAGCCTCACCTAAACCTGACTTTCCTGTGCTTTAACAGGGAGTCAAACTCACCAGGAAGCATGGGTCTGCTAGAGCTTGGAGCTGATTGGCGATGCTCGGGGCTGCACGTGCTCTCGCGTGGTACTAGGTGCACACGTTTTCATCCACATATATATATATATATATGTATATATATATATATGTATATATGTATTTCTAATCTACCATCATTTCACAGCAAGCATCTGCACTACGGTAAAACCCTCCATGTTCACAGCACAGGTAAATACCAGCGAAATTTAATTTCCTGCAGAGGAGACAGCAGAGGAGCAAGCACAGAGCTTGCTCCTCACTCCTCCAAATGAGGCGCCCAGCTCTTCTGAGCGCTCTTTGTTCACCAGGAACGCTGCTTGTTTCTGATTTTAGTCAGGACTTGGTGTTGAGGTAGCACACACAGAAACCAGAGATGTGAGCTGCAGTTTGGTTACTGTCTGCATAAGGGGGGAAAAAGGGTTCCTGGCACCGTGACGTTGCACCCAGAGGGAGGTGACCCAGTCGAAATGGGCGTCACAGAACATTTGTGCTTGAAAAGCAGCGCAGAGGAAACAGAACTGAGCGTTGCTTTCATTTAGGAAGGAAGCAGTAAATAAAACCAGCTTTAATAATTAACATTAGTTATTTCCTTATAGAAATATTATTAAAATAAGCGAGTTATGATGAGGTATTTAGTTTACAAAGCAATAGAAGATGAAACTGTCATGTAAAGAGGAAAAATTCATGAAAAATATTTTCATTTTCAGAATCTGTAACAAAAGCTTTAAAGATCTCACATATTAAAGCTGAGAGAGAGCTTGAACCATTTTGCACCTTAAGCCATCTTGTTTGGATGACTGCTATGGAGAAGCTGCCTTTGTGAGTTTTTGCTATGGACAATCTTTATCCCAGTCAGAGGGTATTAGAGCGCTAATGTGATTAAACAAGTAGTAAGAGCGTTTGCTCTTATTGTCAGTCCTAGCATTCAGGTCAACCACCTGCCGTACAAACCAGCATATTTGATAGTTCATGCTTTCATTTCTCAAATGTATCATGGGAAAAAAAAGGAATTAATACCCATTATTTACTGGCATTCCTCAGAATACCTGACATTTATGGGACACCTTTATTTTTCTAGAGGTTATTTTGAATGCCTTTTTTTCCCCCTCTAACCCTCAAATTGCTGTAAGCTGTAGAAACACAAGGGAAAATTAGTTAGAAACACAGCAGTTCCAGCTTTCCTGAAAACATTCACATTTTCCTTTAGGTAAGATGTATCTGTTGCTAAACTGCTCTCTGCGGACAGAACATGAGAAAAGATCAGGCCAAGCAGCTGCTTGATTTGGCAGCTGCCTTGAGACTTCATCTGCAGACAAAACCCAGCGTCACGCTGGCCTGTGCCGCACTGCTGCTCGTCCACGGGTGCACACAGAGCACAGCTTGGAGACACACTTTTACTCCTTTTGTTAGTTTGCTCTTCGGGAACACCTTGGGAAGGTAGGAGCAACTCAACTAGAGACGATGGGTAGATTTACTAGTCAGCCACAGAGTGGGAAAAAAAAAGAAAATCCATCTCAAGGAAAAGAGGTCCATTACCACTAAGGTGGGTTATCTGTAATTTACTCCTTCAGGCTCAGGGATGTTCTTTGCAATATGGAAAACTATCTAATCCTTTCCAAAATAAATTCTCTTCTCATTGCAGTGTAGCACTTCTGCCTTCCATAGAAAGATCCATCCTGCATGAAGCCTTGCTAGTGCTTTTCCACTTCCCGTTCCTACTCGGATAAGAAGGAACTAGCATTTAAACAACTGCACGTTCACACGAGGCAATGACAGCAGCTGGCAAACAAAAACTTTGCAAAAGCAATCACACATCTATTACCCTCAGGAGACACATGCACAAACGCACAGTTATTTTTAGAAATGTCACTCAGAAGGTCTTAGCTACTGGTGAGGAGACACCAGTTCAGGACCATTTCAGGACAGAAACACACCTGGCACTGCTAGTACTTGCTCCTGCAGGATCCCGATCCGTGTGAGCTGCCGGAGCAGGGGAACACACACACATGTGCGGCTTCTCCTTCAGCGTGTGATTCCCCCTGGTCATTCCCACTGAAAACATCATCTCTCAGAACATCATCTGGGTCTACACACACTGATAGCAATTGTACTGGAAACTAAAGAGAAATATTTTATATTACATTACTAGTTAGCTTCAAAATCTTATTTTTCAGTGTTTTTTTCCCCTTAAAAATAACACTGAAAAACACGACTGCTTGCAACATGTTCAAGTGAGACCGGTGAGGCCAGTTTGCAGCACACGGAAGTGAGGCTACCACTTCCCATGAGCGTCTTTCCAGCGGCCATCATGGATGCCTGGTTAGAGCAGTTGGAGCACTTGGAGCAGCGCCTGCGCTGGCGCTGCAGCAGCATTAATGCAGCCCAGAGGCTGCACAGCTCACGTGGCCTCACAGCTTGATGCAACTTGGAGCCTGTGAACATCGTATGAGATGGAGAGCAGTGGAGAGCGCTGCACAGTCTTATCCAGCAAAACGAGTTCTTAAATGTGGCAGCTTGGAGGCCTGTGGCCAGCCCCAGAGCTGGGCTCCATCCTTCTGAGGGGAAGAAGCAATACTTGTGAGGCAGGAAAGAAAGAGCACAACTACCCCTGCTTTGATTTGGTCTCTGGGGCCCATTTCTGCTTCTGGAGCTACAGCAGGTGTGCCAGCAGCTACCTGGCTGCCCAAAGCGCTGCCAATGGAAGGAATAGGGAGAAATGTGTCTCTCTCTCTCTCTCTCTCTCTCTCTATATATATATATACATATATTTTCTAACTGAAACAATCATTTTCAGGTAGAGGCCAAGACTGCCAAACTGAGAAAGGACAGTTTCATCTGACCCTCCGTCAAAGCTAGAGTTGTTGCTTATATGGTTTGAATTTCCCACGTAGGAATTTATGCATGAATTCAGTGGTTGTCCCAGTATGCGGAGATATAGCAGAATTATAAACACGGTCTCCACTAGTTATCTATAACATATCATCTTACAAAATGAATCCAGTTTTTTGTCTCCAACCTCGCAGAATATCAATTACCATCTGGCACTACCTACTGTGCAAAACTAAGGAAGTTTTTCACTACCACTTGCGAACGTGGTAGTATCAAGAGATGCTGCAAGTCAAGCTGCTGCACCGCGGTCCCTGCTGCCCTAAACAAAAATTTGGGGTCTGAATATCAACCAGATAATCCATTTGCATTTCAGATCTTAAAATGCAGCTTCATTTTACCTAATAAATACTGCAAAGTTAAGAAAGGATACCATGGATTGCTTCTTCCCCACACATTTCCAGGTCACATCAAGGGCAAAGTTCCCTATGCACCAACTCTTTTTATCAGGATGCTTTTGTAGCACATCTAGCATCTCCATTTCAATTTGCACAGGTTTAATCATTTATTGCTGAGTAAATGCCAGTGCCGAACTCAGTGACACTGAATATCATCAGTCCTTACCCTTTTCTATTTGCTGTTGTCAAAGATGCATGAGAAAAAAAAACGTGAGATGTAAAGTAAACAGCAGGCCCCAAGCAGATTCAGTCAAAGCCCCAAACAGTCTTCGCTTCGTGCTGATCTAAGCCAAGTGATTTGCAAAGGCAGCAGTTCCTGCCACAGCACCAGCTGAGCACTCAACTCTGGCCACGGGTTACAAGTTTGAAGCACCAAAGCTGGGAAAGGGAAGAGTTTCACAGCTTCACTAGGGCGCATGGCCAGAGGAGGGGCAGCCCATGGCTGCTGAGAGCCCGGGTTGTGAACGGGCAGGAGCAGCAGCCCCATGGGCTGTGCTCCCAGCAGTGCTGGCGGCTGGAGCCACCCGCGGCCCCACAGGGCACCTGTGGGAGCTCAGCAGCAGTGCGCAAGAAGTGCAGAGGAGCTCGGCAGCGCAGGGATACCAACCCCGGGTGACGCGCTGCAGTGCAGTGCAGCACCGTGTCCTCACGGGGCTCCGTCCCACTTACTGTGACACTGCAAAACCAGACGAGCATGGGCAGTCGCAGGTCGCATCTCCTACAGGTCGTGCAGTGAGGGAATCCTTTGTCCGCACGCGCTCACGGAACTATAGATGCACGTGCGCTGAACCAGGTGAAAAAGTATCTGCCAGTGATGATGATGATAATAATAATAATGATAAAATCACGCCTGCCCTGCTCACCTGCATCCAGGGCACAAGAAAGCAGTTACTCTGTACAAGAGGTTTCAATACTACTTCTTGTATTTCAACATTTTTAAACAAAGCTTTGACGATTCCAACAGTACAATTATTTCTAAACTATTTATCACTTTGTAAAATATTACAAGCAGGAAACTTTTGGCAAGTAGAAATTTTCCTTTATGTTTTTAATTGAAATCTGCAGTGAGGAGGCCCCAGACCAAGGTGGGCGCAGCCCGTATTCTGCACTCCCTTACAGCAGAATTAATGCGGGTCCTTCAGCCTGTGCGCCAGTGCCATGAATAAATCATCAGGCTTCATAACCATGTAAATCTATTACAGTTCATTAGCTTCTTTTGAGAACACTATTAATAAAAAGTTTCATAAAAGAAGAAATAGAAATAAAATCTATTAGATATTAGTTAAAAATTTGGACCAGTAACTCCAGTGGAATCTATTTTCTGCTCAGGGTCTAAACTCCCACTGATGCTACGAGTGCTTAACAGGCCTAGGCAAGTAAGAAAATGAGAGCAGGGAAGCTTGAGTAGATTTAAATAAGTTGTAAAACCTGGCTGCAGGTTTTAAAATTAGAGATGGGCAGTTGGCCGCTTTCAGATAGTGTTTCTCCCCTGCTACACTAACTTTCAGTTAGTGTTTCTCTCCATGGAAGCCTGCCATGCCAGATGGAACTGCCAGGGAAACGCTGCTTTTACCAGAACATGGCGTTTCACTAAGATCATCAGGGGTTAAAAACGTAAAGCCAAAATGAGGCAGGAATCGGGCATTTCAGGAAGCAATCCGAGATTTCCACGGTTTTGCTTCTGGCTTGTGAAGGCCATCTCCAGTGCTCTTAATGTGATTTTCTGGATCAGATATTTCCCAAGGTCACTATATCGCTCATCTAACACCACCACCAGGAGTGGGAATAAGAGGGGAAGTTTGTCTAGGCCTATCGAGAAGGGAAGGTCAAATTAACTGAGACTCGCACAATGAACATGGCTAGGGAGCGGCAAAGCCCCGGGCCTGCTTCTCGGGGGGCAGCCCGCTGCACCAGCAGCTGCCCCGCATGTCGCTGCTGTGCGTGTCGATGCTGCACATGTCGATGCTGCATGTGTCACTGCCGCGCAGGTCACTGCTGCAGCCTTACTGCCGCGCGTGTCGCTGCTGTGCGTGTCACTGCTGCGCATGTCGCTGCCGCGCGTGTTTTTGCTACAGCCTCACTGCCGCGCGTGTTGCTGCCCCGCATGTCCACATACGAACGGCCAAGCAGCTTCCGGCTGTCCTGCTTGGCACGAGCATGCAGGTGGATGTAGGTGTCTAACACAGAGCAACACTGCTTCTACAAAGCGAGACCCCTGCTCTCAAATATACTTTTTACCATCTCTGCTTTCTTAATTATCAATTACTTTAGACAAGACCAAAGAGCAGGGAACCAGGACAAAGACCAAGACAAAATATTTGAAGTAGCAAGGACCTGCCTTGGGCTTGGGTTCTGAACAAGGGGACATTCTACACCAATAACTTTGCATCTGGGATTTACACCACCTTTTTTATGCCACTTAGGAAATGGTCAATAGTTAACCACATCAGTAATCAACTGAATACACAACTTGTAACCATGTTAGAGTGCAAAATCTCTTGTGTTCCAGTCTTGCTCCCCAGACGTTGAGTACTACACTTCCCACCTATCAGCCTGCACATTCACTCTGTTAAGAAGTCAAAAGGTTCCTCAGGAAGCAAATTTACACTAAGTATAACTTGTATTTTACAGAAAAATTAAAGTGACTTTCTGTTATGCTAATGTCAAGCAGCCTCTCAGATATAAAATATTAACAATTTCAGAATGAAAGAGCAGCCCACACCAAGTGCATGTTAGTGTGACAGCTGCCAGCGCGCAGGAGTGAGACGGCTTCTGTGAAATGCCGTAAGGGGTCTCATGTACAGTTAATATACTATAGGTTTAGGGGTTTGTTACAATTGCTCCATTAGAGATGATCACATCTTTAGAGGACCACTTGCAACACTTAAACTCAAAGAAAACCGTAAAAAGAAAAAAAAAAAACCTCAAACTTGTATTTTTCCTGCTCTGCAGTGGTCACTTCTGTATTGTTCCAAGTAGTGATGAAAGACTTCTCATTCTCTGTGTTCAACAGCAACTTAATGTACTTGCTAGCTGATTCCTCACCAAAACGTACGATGAGAACCCTTTGGACCATTTTCACTCAGTCTTCATTCTAACAAGTCCATTCTGGAACCATCAGATACATACAGATGTATAGATAATGCTACCTTACTGTCAAAGCAGCAAAATGTTAGCAGTTGACTATCTTTTCCTTGCAACTATTGGTCTAAAAATAAATCTCAATGGCAACTAAGCAAAATTTGAGAAAGACCATTAGACAACTGCATCCACATAGATCGGTACAATACTAGACAAATTCAGTCTTACTTGGCAGTGAGCAGAGCTACTTGGTCACAAGTACATTAAAGGAATATGGTAATACTTAGTTTATCCCCACTTACTCGTAGGGATAGCATTAGTAGCAACCTCTAATTAACTGCTCTTACTACATCTTTCCTACTTTTTAATTTAATCTTCCATTTACTTTACATACTTTACATACTTAGTAGAAATAAAAATCGCAACTGTGATTTTCCAGTTAAACCTCTTCAGTCCTCTTTTTTGCATCTTTTCTTCCTTCTCCTTCAGTTTCTTGCAGCTCAGGTACACCCGCACCCCTGTGCCACTTCACCTAAGTGAACTCTTCTTCAGAAGACATGTCCACACGCACCCAGACGGGGCTGGCCAGCTCACATCCGCCTCTTGGAACAACCTTCTCCCACAGACAAACCCAGGGGGCCGGGCTGCTCGGGGACCAGGCAGCTCCGGGGTCACTGAAACGGCACAGAGGCTGATCCTGCTGCCTTTAATTTGGCATGGCACTCACAGAGATCATGGACAAAACAACACAGAGATCAACATGGGCAACTTGTAAGACAAACAGAGGGAAAATTAGCTTTCCATGTTGAACTGTGGGTGAGAAGACGGTACGTGATTGCTAAGGAAGCAGCAGAAAGGCACTCTGTACGTGAGCATCCACCATTCTCCAGCTAAGACACGCTGATTACATTCCTCACGAGAGAACAGCAGTAAACCTTTTATGTCAGAGCACCTGGCTTAATATATTGGTGGCATTTTAAACCCTAATGTATTCCTGCACAGCAGCACAGATGGTGCACAGAGCTGTTTGATAAACCTTCTCCCCATGGTCCCAACTAAGAACCATTTATGCTCCGCTCAACCCACAGGCTGAGAATAAAAGAAGTTCAGGAGGTTTATGAGAGTGCTGCGGGGCCAGCCAGGACATAAGCACCAAGACCTCAGGGCGAATAATCAGCCCACAGACAGCAAGCCATTTCTAAGCTTGCAGGAATGGAGTTAAGTGGTGGTGGCTGCAGAAAGCTGTTATCGCTACTAAGGAGCATTAACCGCACAGCGACAGGGTGGCGTCACGTAAGGGACCTGCGTCACCCACACACACGCAGCTCCGGGCAGCGCTGGAGGCTTCAGGCAGTCGAATCACAGAATCACAGAAGGGTTGAGGCTCTAGAGATCATCTCGTGCTCCAGCAGGACACTTGGCACATTACTCAAGAGCTCCAAAATTTAGCCAGGTCCCCAGCTGGCAAGTCTTTATTCATATTTTCTACTGGGGATGGTTTTGCGTTGACTTGCATACATTTTCAAGTCACAGATGTACACAGCTTCTACTTAAACAAGCATCTTGTATCTCTCACATTGCTTTAATGGGCTGTAAGAGCCAGACTTAACAACATTCTCTTATATCTGCAAAATCTCTTTGCATTTCTGGGCATCTGTGAGGGTGATTACCCAGAAGCTTTAGATAACCAGATTACTAAATATTCCCCAAAGCAGTTTGCCAGTGGTAAAAACACATACGTGAACCAAGAAACCACCAAACCCTGAGAGTTACCATCTGCTTAAATTGTGGAGAAATATTCACTCCCTATTCCCTATCACTGGGGCCATAACAGAAGAAAAGAAAGCTCTACAAGACACCCTTAGAAACACAAACAGGAAAAACCCATGAGAACAAAACTTGACAACCTTAATCAAGTATTGTCATCTCATATGCGTACGAGACCATGAATATGCAACTGCAGCAGCTTCTGGAAATTAAGAACCCTAAATAATAAACTGCATTTATGTAACATGCTTGCTGACTCCTGGATTGTTTTTTTCCTTAAGAAAGCACACTTCCTATGTAGGTCACAACAAACACCTCTGGCATTGTCCATTTAAATGCAATCACAGGAATAAACACACTGCAAGGCAACCTGTTTCAGAGGTACGACTCAGCCAGTTACATTTGACAAAATATATACTTTATCTACTTTAGCTTCAATTTAATTTTTTTAAAGCGTTATCTTTTCCTTGTGTGTTCAAATATCATATTCTGTATGAGATTAGAGTAAAAGCAAAGTGAATTTTATCATCAAACAGTATGCCAGATGTTTGGAGGGAACAGAAATCACGGAGCAGCAGGAGGCGGCACAGAGAAGCCCTACCAGGAGTAACGACCTCTCCCTCCGCTCGATCCCGCGGCCGTAGCTGCACCCCACGGGTTCCGCAGCGCTGCACCCCGCGGGCTCCGCAGCGCTGCACGCGTTGGCGTCAGCACCGGGGCCTCTCGCATCTGCAGAAAGAGCTATTTCTGTCTGGGGCTTTCAAGGTTCGAGCAGGACCTGCTTCACTGTACCGTATCACTGAGTATTTGCTAATGGGTCTGCTGCCATCAGCCTTGTCGATTCTGTCTCCATAAGAATCTTCTGCTATCCCCTCTTCTTCATACATGCTAATTATTCGTGTAGACACCTCTTGACACAGTTTGACATTTTTAATTTGCTTCTAAATGTTAATTTCATCTAGATTACACGGGCAGCCAAAATCATAAAAAACTGACCCGATGTCAAACAATTGCCACTTCAAATACGTGCAAATATTTGAAGATGAAATTGGTAAGGCCAACTGCCAAAGCTCATGCTAGGACAGACAAAAGTTACATAACACCTAATTTCACCTCCAGTGCATTCCAGTTTTCAATCCCCAAATCCTTTGTAAAGGACTGAAAGACAAATACAAAGAATAAGATTCTGACAGAAGGAATGATAACAGAGGAGATGCACTGAGGCTGGGTGTTGAACGTGCCCTGGCTGCGCCACGCTCTCCCCGGCTCCACGCGCTCTCCCCGACCCCACGCACTCCCGCAGTGGCTGCTGAGCAGAGAAGGCTCTTGGGAGAGCCTGCCAGGTACCGCCGTGTCCAGCATCGAATTTCAGGGACTTCCAGAAGCAGATGCGGCATGTGGGTCATCTGCCTTAATGACCTTTGTGACAGCTGTTTAGCTTTCATCCATCTCGAGGAAGTTCTCTCAAGAATGCTCTGGACAAAGCAAACTGCCCTTTGCCTGTTTTAAAGCATCTGTTGAATAATTTCATCAGCTAACATTACCAAAAATTTTCAATATTATTCATAACTGCATATTTTTCTGTATTCTGAAATGCCCTTTTTTCAAGCTGGAGTCCTCAGGAAAACAGGCATCTCAAGACATAGACTACCTACTGCCCAAAGCAGATCAGATTGCTCTAGCTTGTCTTCTTATGGAATCTATTCCATCCATCAGATGTTCATCTGCACTGCATCCCTTGGGAGAAGTAATAACTAAATTGCACTCATTATTCAAGATGCAGATGCACCATGATTTATTTTGCACAGTGACACAACATTTTGTTTCCCTGGTCACTATTTCCCTGGTTAGACTGTCGCTGAGCACTGCTGCCAAGATTTCCTTCCCGAATACCAGCAATCATTCAGGAAAGGACAGCTTGGGTTGTTCTTTCCACGCTGAACGTCACTTGTCATTTTGCTTGATAGCAGGATGTCTTTCTAAGACTCTCTGCAATCAAGTTTAGATCTGCATCATTTCCCGCCTTTATCTTGCAGACTACTTGTGAACATAACACGGAGTGTGAAGCCTACCATAAAAAAGGGATACCCTGATAACCTCTGCACATTAGTGACACCAAGTTTTCTTGGTTTGCTTTCTCTTACTTAAAGAAAAAAACACTCATAAGAGAGCAAAGGCAGGAAACAAAGCACATAAAGCACATAGAAATAAAGACAGCAACATGAATAGCCTTCTGCAAAGCTTTCAACAAAAGCAAGAACTACCATAAAATCTGCAAATCCTGAGAATATGAGACAACTTGTCCTTTTTAATTCTCAGTAGTTCTTCATGGTGCTTTAACTTATTTTGCTGCTTATCAGACACTGACAAAAAAAATAGAATCAAGTTGCAGAAGGTCTTGTTTATTGTAAGATGGTGCTTGGCCTGCTGCTCTCAACAGCTGGCAACTTCAGGCAAGGCACTTGTTGAAGATACTGTAACACCAGTAACTTAAAAATGAAGAATTCAGCATGAGTTTTCTGAAAAGCCTTCTGACCTTTATAGATGGAAATGTGAATTCTGACCACAAGTTTGGTGCTTTCATCTTGTAGGACTGAGGCTACTATCAAACATAGAGGGGGTAAAAAAAGAAAAAAAAAAAAAAAAAGTGGCATCTTTGATTCCAGAGACAGCTGATGAGTGACCTACACATGGGGGAAATGGAGGAGCACAGGGAATCAGTGTCTTTTAAATGGAGCACATTTAAGCCTACCCTCATTCTTCACGCTTTACTCTCTCTCTTCTGAGGTTACTCTGGACTCCAAATTCCAGTCTCGAGGGGCTGTTTAGCAGAAAACGCACAAGGAAACTGAGTTAAAAGCACAAAAAGCAAAATGCTTGTTTACAGTCTGCGCACAACTCCATGCATCAAGCAATGAAAGGCTCACAGGTTAATGCTTTCCAAGAAGCCAGTTCACATCCTTACTAACTACTCTATTCTACTCATTCAAATGGCAGAACTGTAGATATCTGGGCACAGGGCAAGACACTCTTTAGAAAGCTGTCTTGAGAACATTACCTTTTTTAAGTTGCTAAACTGCCAAAAGAGAATTTCATAATCTCTTTTAAAATTTCCCATTCCTGTATCACCTGTAATATTATCTTATTTGGGCATAAGCCTCATTCTTCAGTAATTAAATACACACTTTTCCATATTCTAAACTATTTGTAAAAAATCTTTCCATTTTTCCCTTTCACTTTTGCCATTTAGCATTCTACTAGGGTTCTCCAAAACTGCCCTTTTATATGTTCTGTTTTTTTCTAATAAAATAAAATATTAGAAAATACAAAAGAATGTACACACATAAACTAATATAGCATATATAAGAGAGAAAGGGCCAAGAACCCACAAGAAAGAATAAGAGTTAACAAGATGATGCCAGATGCAGCCTACTTTCTGCATGGGTGTTGGACAAACTGCAGCCGAGGCCGAGCTCTGCATCTGTGTCCCTGGCAGGGGCCCCGAGCGGCAGCCCTCAACCGCAGAGGCTTTTTGGGAGCCTCTACGACAGGGCATCTGAAACACGCTGATTCTCAGTATACTTTCTATTTCTGATTTTCTGGTCAGATGAAAAACTTAAGAAAACTGAAAAAAGAAACATCACTAGAGAAACTAGGTATTTTTATTCAATCAGTGTTTTGGAGATAATTATCTCAATGAATATGGACAGTCTTCAAGGATGGATTAGCCAACTGGAGTTGCAGATAAATCAGAAGAATCCCTAAGAAACCTTGTTTAAAACCTTTGATCAATTCTTTTTACTTAATGGCAGTACACAGACTCACTGGATTGGTTTTCCTGCTAAGAGAATTTGACTTTTTTAATGGTAAGATTGAAGATGTTCAAAGTTCACTACCTCATTTCTCCACTGGCAATTAACAGCTAGTGGCTATTTACTATTTAGCTTAATATCAACTTTTTCAGAGTCTAATGTTACCTAGTAACAGGAATGAGGTCAGGAATCTGGTTCAGAAACGCTAGTTTCCAGTCTCTTTTTCTTGATCCTTAAACTTAGTGATACCAATTAGCAAAGCACTAACAAAACTCCACTGGTATTAACCCCTTGCTGCAGTTCCTCAAACCCAGCATCTCCGATGCTAACTCCAAGCAAGAGGTGAACAGGATCACAACGTGCGCTCCAGCTAAAGAGGAGGGTTTCATGCCTTCCTCCTCGCAGGCTGCACAAGTGGGGCACAACCAGGTACCTGCACTGCCACTTTACTGCCACCAACCTCTGGAGGACGATGTACTCGTTGTCACCAGGCTCCTACACCCTGCAGCACGGGGAGCGCTCTGCTTCCCTCTGCATGCGAGAGCTCTGAGTGCTGATGCCGTAAAAACTCAGGCGGCTGCAGGTTCTTTATGTTGTCCTGTCCATCTTGAACTGTGTGGAAGATCTTCAAGGTAACAATAACAGTTTTTTTCCTTAGAATCAAAGAAAATTTGGGTGGCAAATCACCTCTAGAAGTCATCTAGCATCCGAGCGAAGCAGAGGTGAGCACGCCATGAGCTCGGGTTGCTCATGGCCTTGCTATTCTGGTCCTGAACATCCGCGAGGGTTTCCGCAACCTCCCTGGGCACCTTGTGCCAGCATTTAACAGCTCACGCCTCTCTCTGCTCACACGCTGATGGTTACATACTCTGCTGTATCATTTTCTGCAGCATTACTTTTGATCTTTTTGTCATACTTTTCCAGTATTTATTTCATCTGCATTAACTGAAATGAAAACCAGAATGCCCTCTCTGAAATCTTAACATTTTTTATCAGCATTTTAAACATGACGTTTGTTTTACATATTCTCATATGAAATAGCAATTTGCTGCTTTTCAGGATTAAACCCTGGAAAGATTCAACACATACTGCAGGAGAGATTTTCTAAACCCTAACTTTGCTTCTGAAATGGGGCAGACTGCTGGCCAAACTGAAGCAGCACCTAAGCAGCTGTGAGCAGACACTGGCTGCACAGGGCCCGATGGAGACTCCAGACAGTTTCATTCTGCTCCTTCATCTGCTACTGTCTCAACCTTCAGCAAGTCATAATCTTTCTGAGCAGCCAGAAGTAATAAAGAAAACAGAATAATACTCCCCCAACATATGTAGCTGTTTTGAAGATAGACTAGATAACATTTGCATGACATTCAAGTACTGCAAACCTGGGCTTATGTTAGTAACTGAACACGACAGAAGGAGACAGTGTCACCAGGACAGCGGCCAGGAAGATTCTGATAATGAAAAGCCACTTAGGTTTGTAACCGTGTCTGTGACACCACCTTAATGCTTCAAAGCAGATGCCCCACTCCCTGTTCCCCGTGACAGCCGGAGGTTGTGATGCCGAGAGCACGCAGCAGCTGCAGCATTTCAGCCTGATCCTAATGGAACAAGCACTGGATAAAATACGTCACCTGTGATATAGCACTCTGAAGCCTGTCCCTTTGCTGAGCTCACAGGAAAAGTAGATGTGTTGCCTACCACTTTCTTACCTTGATATTTCACCTTAATTGCTGTAAAAGCAAGAAACAATCATTTAAATCCAAAATATTTAGCAAGCACCAACAGTGAAAGGCCACAGAGGTCGTGGTGTGCTGGGGTTTGCTCCTCCAGCCCGTCCCAGAGAGCTGCTGGGTAAAGGCAAGAGGTTTAGTACTGACTTCCGCGAGGCTTTGAGTCAGAGCAGGACCCTTCCCTAGGAGACTGACGAAGGTCATAAATAAGATGTTAAAGAATAGATAAAAACATGCCAAGAATATCAAAGGACAAGCACTACAGCGCCAGGGCTTTCATCGGTTATCTTAATACTTCACAGTTTTCAAAGTCAATCTGTAAGATGACTATAAGAAAATAATTTCCACTTGCGGACCTTATGCCATCCGTGGTCCATGACAGCATCTCTGCAGTAAGAGCACAGAGCACATTGGACAGCAGAACTCGTTATTTCATCAGCCTCCCGTGGCTGCACACGTCCAGAACAAGTGCTAAGGGATGGCAGCTATCCACTCAGCTGGAAGTCCACAGCCATCTTCCCGGTGAAATATTTTCCTCACCCTCTGGTATACAATCAAATTTTATTTTACAAAGGAGCAACCAAAGTCTCAAACCCATGAGTTTTGGTCATCTCCTCGTGTTTGTCCCAGGGAAGGGGATAAAAAAAAACAAGCCAACACAGCTCATGTCAGCACGGCTTTGCCCGAGCTGCGCACACCACTCTGGGGACAGTTCAGTGACACACTTGAGACACAGTGAGTGGTTTGGGGCTTGTGGCTGCTTTTGCTTTAGAGACTGACTTTCAAGCTATGGAACAAGAAAGATATAAAGATCTTTCATTACAAAGGCTGTTCTCCACAGGAGGCTACCACTCATCTCTGTCAAAAGGCCTTTGCAAAAGAAATACAAATATGAATTTATCTTTGCATTTTAAAAACAAAATGGTACTTTCCCACACATACAGTGAAAGTAAAAAAAAAAAAAAAAAAGGCTTGAAAGGCTATAAGGATCAAAAAGATTCTTTCTTTCATTTTTTTGCACTTTTGAACAAAACCAAAATCTGTAACAAAGCTACATAATGGCAAAAAAGGTGTATGAAAAAAGGAATAAACACGTTACCTCTCCAGCTGAAATATCCAGAATTAAGAACAAGCAAAGTGTGCAGAAAAGTCAAGGCATGCAGTGGCAGTCCTCTTTTTCTTATCATTGGCCTTAATTATTCCTCCAGTTTGCAGTACGTGAGCGAGCTATTTGTGATGACAAATTGCCAGCACCCGTCCTAACTGAACAGCAGGAGTCTGCAGGCCAGAGAGACCAGTGCTTTCCCAAGCGCACAATCCCAGCCGTGCAATTAGCTTCCCTTCTTCCCCATTAAATGAGAGACAACATTATAAGAAAATAGCTAAATTACGGCATATAAGGCTTAACTAGGGTTTCTTGGTGTTTTGGATTTTCTATTTTGATCTTTTTTCAGTCTATCCTTGCAAAGCCTTAATAAACTCGTGACTGCACCTGAGTGTTCTCGGACGTGACCAATGCAGCTCTGAGTGGGTTGTGTTGGCCTCACACCTCTCAGCTACATCCTATGCTGGGCTTTGCTCAGTATCCATAGTTTTTCTTTGGGATTAGTGAGAACTTAATTAGTGATTGAATGCAAGCCTGTAACAGCGTTAGATTTGCAGAAAGTCTAAGATATGTCTAGCTGCTCTGTAATTCAGGTGAGGACAACCCAGATGCAATGATGGATTGTACAGTGTAAATTGTAGCAGTCTATTCCCCTTGATATTTTATATAAGATGTGATGGGGTAACCACAACAAAAGGTGACAGTGCAAGTTTGATACCGAGGGAGAGCAAGATGCTGGCAAGAGCCTCGCTCCAGCCCACGAGCACCTCGCTACGCCAGCTTCATGAGATGGATGGGAACAGACCGCAGAGCTGAGCTTCCTCGAGCACAATAAGGTGTGTTGGAAAGCTGCAGTGATGATATTTTAATATACGTTTCTTGTACATGTTCCCAGTATTAAAAAAATACATGAAAAATCTAAATTCTTGTAGTGTGTTTCCCTTCCGATTTGCACTGGGTTACACTCACTGAGATCTGGCTGCTCACACGAAATCAAATTAATCAATCTGAACAATCACAGCTACATATTTCAATGTAGTTTTAAAATATTAACAGACCAAATAACTCCTTTTCCCCATTTTCCTCTCGTCTTCTGTTTCTCACTCAATTGGCCACAGTAACCACAAGGTTAAAGCATTATTTCCAATTAAGACCACATGATTAATCCCAGAGTGGCAGTTAATCCGGAGCAAGACTCGGTAATAACATGCCTAGGAAACGCAATCAACTGGCAGGTCAGGCAGTGGGAATGGGATCCCACAAGAGAAATGTCCTCCAGATTAAAGACCCCTGTGCAAGGAGACGCCAGCCTGGCCGAAGAGACGGTGGAGGGACGGCAATGAGACAGGGAAAAGCTCCAGAACAGCCCCCAGGGCTGCCCTCCTGTGAGCGCCAGCCTAGCTTGGACTTAGCTGCCTCTCAGTGAAGGGAACACAGAGTGTGGAGGCGTGCGCACGCGTGCGCACATACATATGTGCATGCCCATCTGCATATACATGCATATATGTACACATTTACTTGCACAAGAGCAGCTTCAAAACCTGGATAAAAGCCCAGAGCAATTGCTCAATGAAGGAAGATCCAGGCACAGTAATGTCAGATTAATAATACACTTTAAGGGCAATTTTCTTGCCATAAAAAACATATTGTTCTTTTCAGTCTCGTGTACCATGTTTTCCTAATATAGTCTGTGTTTTGATGTATTTATAGATCCTTCAAACATTTTTTCAATGAATTGTGAATATGTTTATTCATAATACCCATTTGTGTTAAAGAATTCA
The DNA here is from genome assembly GCA_013389825.1 of Crypturellus undulatus. NCBI lineage: Eukaryota > Metazoa > Chordata > Aves > Tinamiformes > Tinamidae > Crypturellus > Crypturellus undulatus. Next base: position 2,822 of record VWPW01012684.1, on the reverse strand, counting down.
TTTCTACTATTACCTGACAGAGAGCACTGAATAAAGGAAGACTTTCCAATTAGCTAGAAAGGTCTCATAGTCAAGGAAATCAGGAAGGATAATGCTGACAGAGAGTAAGTATTTAGTCCAAAGTGGCTTTGTCATGTATTTTCATGATGTTATTTGCCCCTTTAGAAGATAAAGCCTCATAAGCATAATGCACATTACTATTATTTTTCTCGAAAATTGTTCCCAAGTAGCAGCATACAAGAATTACTCACTAAAAAGAAAAACAAACATAGCCTGATTCAGTCAAGAAGTTGCATGCATAAAAACTACCCAAAACTTTCTCATACTTATGTAAAAAAGGACTCAAAGCAAAACTCTCATCATAGACCTATATTCAGAAACAAAATCTATTTTTCCTATTCCAAGATGAAAATCTGTACTCCTGGGTGGCTACTCAGATGCACCCAACAAAACGTCTTGCCTGTAGCAACGCTGATAATTTCAACAGGAGAAAACAGATATATGGCAATAGCAGTCAGTATTTTTTTACCATCCTTAACAAGAAATGTAAGGCAAAAATATTTGAAAACCAATGAAGAACACTCCGTACAAACTCCACAAATCCTCTCTCCTGGCTATATGGCACCATTAATTTCGTCCTGCCACCTTTCATTTCAGCTCAAAGCATATTTCACTGCATTGCTCCATCATCACTCAGCTCCCGCGAAATCTCTTACACACCAAAACACTTTCAGCTGCCGTCTTTCCCACCACAGATTTCATAACAGTGTTGAAGAAATGCACTTTATAACCATAAGGTCTCATCTGTCTCTAAGACACACACCTGCACAGGACTACTAATGACAACTGGAATAATTAAGCTAGTAAATACAAGCCTTTTGTATTGTTGCCATAGTTATCTAAAAATAACTCAGTTTGACACAGAAGTCCATGAAAGACAAAGCTTTAAGCTGAACAATTACACTAGCTGAACAATTACACTAGCATATTTTAATTACACAAATAATTATAAAATTAAACAGATTTCTTTTATTCAACTTTTCTGGCTGAAAACTCCTCCCTTGGAAGACAGAAGATATTTTGAAGAGATTAACAGAACCCCTTTCTTTTCTTTCGTTAACGTTAATTTGGAGCTCATATGTCAAACCCATTCTCTCTGACTATTTTTGCCCTCCCTAAGATCCGTGTTCCCTACCTTCCTCCTCCTCAGGGATACTCATAGGATGGTTCAAAACGACAGCTGACAACTCGAGGTCGTGGCTGCCACAACCTGCATCCCAGCCCCGGAGCTCCTGCCTTTGCCCAGGAGAACGGGGCGAGCAGGGCGCGCGCTCCATTGGGAGACAATTCGAAAGCTGAGTGCCTAAATATGGATAACCTGACTTCATTTACAGAGTCAAGATCTGAGTATAGGGAATTCTTTTAAATAAATATAAGGAATATAAGCAATAGAATATATATCTTGGAAATCTTTTCTAAAATGCAATCACCTTTCACGATGCCTGTAGTGAAGACACCAGTGAATGCCTTTCCCTTGTACCCGTTTTGTAATGACACGCACACATATGTTGTTGTGAAATCTTCTGGGATATTTCTTGGACGGAGGATGGTGGCGTTTCTGTTTGTCTTACAGAAACAAAATCTGCAGCTCAAGCTGGAATAAATGTAGGATCACATTAACGCTATTTCCATCCACTTTACTACCTTTAGCGTAGGCCGTTGCAAAACACCTGAGTGTAAAGTGTTGTTCTTGCCAGCAGTGAATGATTTAGTCCCTCAGGAACATGCAGGGTTTCAGGGAAGTCCTGTAACTTTTTATGGGTGGGAAGGCAAAATCTGCTAGGCCTGTTCCTCGTGGGGAGGAAGTCCTGGGCTCTGCTTCTCAGAGATGTAGCACGTTGTCTGGAGCTGGTTGGGCTCAATCTGTTGTAATCACTAGAAGACATAATTTGAAAAAGCTATCAAAAAAAAAAACAACAAAAAGCACCAAAATTAAAAGAAGTTTATTCGCAGATGAATTTCCTTTCATTTCTGCCAAGAGTGCTCAGAAGCACAGGTAGCTTTTGGCGAGGAATGGATGTATATTATAAGGATCCACAAAAAGCACAGTGCTCCAAAGGGAGCAGAGCAGATACGAGCTGTTACTTTTAGCGAGAAGAGGCATAAAATGGCTCCAATCACATGAAAAAAAGCAAAACTATTTCTATTTTAAGACATTCTCCTTCAAAAGAAGGTATGAGAAACATATAGAGTAAAACAAGTGGAAATCTGATAAAAGTTTACACTGTGCATAGTTAAGCTGTGGTATCTGCTGCTCCAAAGAAAAGTGCAGGCAAAAATGTTGTAGAAACCATAAGCTGCTAGCCTGCATGTAGAGGAAGGGAGATTCCAAAAGCTAGGGAGGGCAAAGTTTCATTTTTTAGGAGTAACTCGGCACTAGCTAGGGCCAGGTTAGATAAATCCTTCAAAGGGCAAATCACTCGATTAGAGGGTACCACTTGCACCCACACGGTATCGTGCTTGCAGAGGCAGCAGCACTGCTGGTCGGCGCAGACACACGGACCCAACTCTAACCTTTCCTCAGCAGTGATTCTGGGGGCTCAGTGCAAGAGCAGCCTCTGGACGGGCGGGCAGTGCCACGGTTGCTCTGCAGCTCTGCGCGGGGGCTCCACTGCCTACACACGGCGAGCAGACACGTGCACAGAGCAGCATCCGTGTGTTATAGGAGCACCAAGAGAAAGAATATCTGGGGAAACACGTTAAGTACATCCAGGGAGGAATTCCCACCTCCTCCCTGAAATCCACAGCAACTCCATCAAGGC